>JBAMJV010013277.1:0-61834 GCA_037951105.1 Echinarachnius parma
CATGCAAATCTGTAATGTGATATCATCGTTTACGAAGAGTAGGGCGTTAAGTAACTTGTTTGCATGTACTTGGGAAATAACCATGTTTGCATGTAGAAATCAATTATAACTCTCTTTAATAATATCATGAATGTTTCCAAGATTAGACATCATTATAATCTAAAAAGTTCGCACCACATAGGTAGCGAAGGCTCCAACCTACAATTTAGCAAGCAATCAACTTAATATCCTCGCTGTCACACGAATATAAATTATGTTTACTGAGTAATGTGTGAACATTCCTTGGTAAATGAAGGGCATAATATTACCTAGTAATGAGCGAAATGCAAAATTATATTTGCCAACTCATTGCACTTTGTACACACTTGACATTATCCAGTGGATAATAAAACAATCTTGAAACTTCAATCGTAAATATTTTTCGGACGAAAGGGAAATTCGGACAACCAAAACCTGTTTCATGCTTATACGGTAAAACAAATACAACAAGGTATGAGAGAAACACTAAAGAACTAAGTTTTGTGGAATTTAACATGTTACTAGATCCCTGTAATCGAAACTCGAAAGTACACATTGAACACGACAAAAAAGGTGTCATAAAGTAGCTTATGACACTTTTTAGTTTTTACGTTCAATTAAACTTAATTGATAGAATTGATTAAATCCCACGTAGATAAAAAAAAAAAAAACAAGAGTTGTAAAATCTGATTCAATTTATATTTTGCCATATTACCGGGTATACCGGGGAAATAATATTGATGAATATTGATATATGACAAAATATGATACTCACTCAAAGGGATTGTTGAGTTTTGGTCAAATTGAATTTTAGTTACCAAAACCTGCACGATTACATTACAAACTAATAGTTATAATAGTTATAAACAAAATTAAAAACGGCTAAGTAAAAGGCCTGTTACCATTCAAAAAGAGCCGTTTAAATTTAAGAGAGTGAAACAAATTATTGGTTTCAACTATGTTTAATACAAACAAATATGCATGTGATGTTTTGTAAAAAATAATGATTAGACAGACAGATCATCAGCAAACATTTAAAAAGATCTTTTGTACATTTTTTAAAGTGTAAGCATTTTTGTTTCAACGGCTGGTTCAAAATTATTGAATTATTGTGGGGCCCCACAATGATTAAAAATTGTTATTTGTATGGATAATTCAGCCGTCTCTGAACTGATTATGATCAAATAAAGTTTATTCTGTCATTAAAATTGTATGCTCTTTCAAGATTTGACACTCAGTTTTCCATTAGCTCCCCCAAAAAACAATATATTTTGTGTAGCGCCTTCTTTACCAAAACTTAACTATCCCTTTAAAAAGCGGTTTGTGAAATAACTGTTATAAATATTGTTTTGTTATTATAATTTGTTCAAATTACAGGTTTATTTAATATGTAGAAAGACTGCTGTCATTAAAGAGGATAACCACGGCGGTGTTGTAATTAACATGGAAAAGTTTTGAAAATTTATCAAATATTAAACATTTAAACGTTTAAATTTCATAGATAAATTGAACTTTATGGCACATTTGTGGTCAATTTTAAGGTTATTCACATACAGGCAATTATGTTTTGTACTGTTAAAGGGATCTAGTAATTTTTTGACATGTGCAAAAAGTGATGAATGGTTGATGCAATGTATATTACAGGGATGCCAGTGGCAAATGGCTCCAGGGCCTGAAAATTTGTGGAGACTCAAAATAATGCGCGCGAAGCATTATTATTGTTATCTCATATGTCCACAGGGTATTGTGTGAAAATGGACATTGCATGGCCAAGCAATGAGCGAAAATGCAAAGTGATATTCAATAACTCACTGCACTCACTTTGTACACAGAAGGAAAACTCGCCCGGAGTTTTTCTTATCTGAATACTTCGATCGTACATATTTTTGTAACGAAAGGGAAATTTGAAAAACCGAAACCAGTCCCATGAGTTTATTGTTAATACGAATACAACAAGGTTTAAGGAACCGCTGGTGTGAAAATGTTATTTTGAGGATTTGGACAATGTTACTAAGTCCCTTTAATTTTAAATAAATCGTGTATTTTCTTCCTTATTGTCTGAGAACTGTATATAAAGTGGATGATTATATAATGTTTAATGTATAATGTCAATATCCGCACTAGATCACTAGTATGTTGTGTAAGACATTATGATCACGCCTTTAAAGCATTAAAGCAGAATTAAATTTATGTTTATTGTTGTCCCATAATTGGTTGCAAATGTGAAAAATAAATAAAAAGATGATATCTTGAAAACAAGTTAGAAAAGTCTTCACCAAGAAAAAAAATGGGGGAAAACTTCCTTTTTCCTTACTAAATAGTGTAGGCTGTAATGAGTACTAATTGTTCCTTTCATAACATGACATTTTTATTGCAAGCATATATATTTGTACGATGCAGTTTCCTTTAAACAACTAATTATGTCACGTTGGCGCATGACAACATATTATGGTATGTGTGTTGTTAACAATAATTCAAGTAACGACTGTATTGTTTAATTGTACAGCAATGTGTATTGTTCGAACACTTATCATTGATAGAACACATTTGCGAATAACTCTATGGGGCAGATTTCCAATTAAAACAAATATACTGTAGATATGAAGGTCTGCTCAGTTAAACTAAAGTAATAATATGCACCATGCTTACACTTTTACATTCCAAATACTGTTTTTGTTTGTGTAGATTACAAGTTAAAATAAATTAGAACTTCGTGACACGATTTTCTGTGGTATTGTTTTTAATATGTATGTGTTATAACAAAACGCCCAATTACTCAAATTAAATAAATGCCTTTGACGCATACTATGTCACTGGTTCATGTTTTGATTGGGATTGGTTTAATGACGTGCGTATTTATTTTTGTTTTTGTCATACTCCTACAGTTTTGTCAACACTTGCCCAAGGTAAAAATAATATGCACTTCAGAAAGAAATATTATCTAGTTTAAATTATTTTTTTTTTCTTCTGAATCTCATGTTTAACCACTAGGACGTAGTTTATATTTTTATATCCCCCGCCTCCACGCCCCACCCCGTATTTCGAGGTTTGACGGAATATATTTGCCTCGCTATAATGAGGTAGTACACGTTGGAACGTACAGAGGCATCATTTGTGAACAGTGAGTTCCGTGAACTGTTCCAATATTCTTGGAGATTGATTCCCATGTGTAGAAACATATTTATTTAGATACACATAATTTAACAAAAACAGCATTACGATCACAAAGTTAGATCATTCAGAAACACAAACACAAACATACCGCCAATATTACAAAGAGAAGTTGAGAAAGCTGTACATAGTATGGAAGATAATAAAGCACCAGGAAATGATGAGATAAAACGCGATATAATTAAACAAGGAGGGGAGGAAATTATTAGAAAAACAACAGATCCCAACCACTTGGAAAGAGGCAACAATAATTATTTTGTATGAAAAAGGGGACAAAGCAGATGTAAGAAACTACCGCCCAATCAGCCTTCTATCTCATTTGTATAAGATCTTCACTAAAGTAATTCAAAATAGAATCAAAGATATATTAAACACAAATCAACCTAAAGAACAAGCAGGGTTCAGAGCTGGATTCTCAACAACAGACCATTTACAAGCTATAAATCAGAAGGGTTTTGACTCCATCGAACACATAGACATGTGTGATGCTCTCCGTAAAAAAAAAACAATATTGAAGATATTTACAACAACATTAGAGGAAGTATTTAAAAAGTAAAAATTTAAATGGAGGAATAAACATTGATGGGGGGAAACACTCACTGACCTAAGATTCGCTGATGATGTGGCTCTAATCGCAATATCAATTACAGACCGAAACTAGACAAGTTAAAATTACCACTAAATAACGAGTGTAATACAATTATATTTTGTGAAAGCATAAATTTACCCTATAATTTATATGTGTGAAAAATCTTAATATTAACCTGTGAATCATGTTTGCTCCTCTCTGTAGTCAAATGAACCCTGCTAGCAGACATCGTTTTTTGTGCGTGCCAAATGTTGCTTATGAAACTTGTTTGATAAATTGTCTTTATTTAAGCATTAAAGCTTAAACAGTGGCAAGCTGAATATTGCGATTGGAAGATAGGTGACAAACTACTTTCCAAAGTATTTTCTTTTCTTTTTCTATTGAGACTGATGTAGATATTTGTAAGACTATTGATGCCTTGAAATGCCGCGTGTGCTATTTGCGGGGAGGGGGGGGGGGGGGTATACCGCTTTGTTTTGACATACGAGATGATTGCTTGTAGTTGTACGAGATTGCAATTCCACATTAATATTAATTAGGTTATTTAGCCCAAAATACGAAAAGAAAAAATTTGTTAGGACCCTGATGGAAAAATTACACTTCAATTAAATAATGAAATGAAAACTTCTGAAAGGATTATAAAAATTACTATTTTTGAAACAAATATCAATAAAAAACATAGAGAATTTAAATATTTTCTCTATTTCAGAATATACAAATTTTGTATTCTTTTATCGATATTCACATTTTGTTTTGAAAATCCTTGCTGAACTGATTGTTTAATGACATCCTTTTTACCATACAACTTAAAGTAGCTATGCGATTTAAAGTAAAACATTATAGCTAAAGCAAGAGAATTGTCGACACAGTGGAAGGTATTACTGAATTACTACAGGTAGGTGTGAGGGTGTGAGGTATACAGATATATACACACACAAACAAATATCCTTCCCTAAAAGCTGGGGGGTAATTGCATATGTCATCTCCCACCTTGTGAGGTGGGGGATGCATCCCCCTCATCCCCCCGTTGTCTACACCCCTGTTTGACGATATACGATTTTATGGAACCTGTTTTTTTTTTAAGGTACCTCATTATAACGCCCACTATCTTGTTTTCTTTTAGGTGGTCAATACCCTGTTTGATGAAAGGGGCTATTTATTGATTTTGAATTTAGATTCAGCTCATATTTTCATATTTCATACACAATCCATAACACGAATATTACAAGTAAATGTTTCAAAATATTGTTACTAAGATGTAACAATGAAATAGTGGTAATTCGTAAGCCCATTATGGCATCAAAAATCCCGCCGAAACCAGCTGAAATACTGTGACGTCAGTGTGTGGTCGAGTTATCATTAGCAGACGATGTCCGATATATAACGAACACATTTTATAGTGCCTTTTTAAAATGACTCTGTTCAATCATCCTTGTTTATTAAGGAGAATAGTTGTCATTATGTGCTCCACTGCCTCACTCTTAAAAGCACTTTGTGTCTTTTGACACACAATTTTCCCGTAAAGCATGCTAAATAGAGTTTACTTTTGTTTAATCTATCACGTCGCCCATAAGTATCACACGCAGTACTGAAAATTCAGCGACACCCGCATCAAAATACAACTGTTGAACAATGGGCTAATAGATTCGAGCCCAGACCTCGGCGGGTCTTTCAAGCAGATAAAGTAGGACGGTGTGTGACTTACTACATTGAATTTGTCTTTCTTTCTGTAAATGTCTCCGAGTGAATGATCATCGTGCAGAGATGGAGGTAAACCTTATTTACAAAATGCAATGAAATAAATGCGCTTTCGTGGCAAAAATACACGATTAGCAGGCAAAAAGAGTTCACTAATGGTTGTGTGGATTCGTAATGAGACATCGTCTGTTAATGATAACTCGCCCCACACAATGACGTCATAAAAACATTTGCGTTTTTTTAGTACAAAGAGCGCTTGTTATCGATTCTTGCGATGGGGTTTTATTTTGTTGTTTTACTAGGTGTCGTGTTGGTATGCGACATAAGTTTATTTCTCTGCGCTACAGCGTATAGCAGAGAAATGATGTTTGTAACAGGCAGGTCGTTTAAAACGACATCTTTGTATGGAAGGCAGTGGAGCGAATCCGTTGATTCGCGCGGGCTTTTTTGAATAGGTTCGGTATGTGGCCGAGGAGGGTGACATAGTCATGTATTGGAAGGGGTAGTCATTCTACGTTTGTCAGTCAGATCGTTAACACATACTGCGCAGCGTATAGCTAGTTCTCTTTTTAGGGCGTTGTCATCGAGCTACAATGGGTGATTTCAAGTATGGTGTTGGGGTTAGTGTTGAGGGTGAAAAACTGCCTCTAATCTGAGCTAAACACCAGCTTCCAGATTAAGCATCTAAGGTCACGAACTTTTTAATCGTGATGACCTTGAGTAGTAATCGATCAGTATCGCTAGTGTTTGTCAACACCAGAGACAAAATCACGCGAACACCCTTAAAATGGTAACGAAAACGCTTACATGGTTACGAATTAGAGAGCAAGCCGTAATGAAGATTTACCACATACATGTATTGAATACTATAATTTAAAAAAAAACATTCAAACCATTCACTTGGTCGATACGATTTTAGTGAATATTCCCTATTTTTAGTGAAATTTGTAACTAAACTCGCAAGAAATGTACGTGACTCTCTTCTAAAAATTGAATGCCCGTCGCGCGCTGAGACATATGGCTAGCGTTAACGGTTTGCATAGCCGAAGATGTAGGCATAAATCCCGGTGACAGCACGGTAGCAAGTTCCGAGTAAATACCAATAGTATGTAACATGATATACTTTATTAAAATCGGTCACGTGATCACTAGGTGCTTGGTGGCCGAGTGGGTTAAGACCTGTCGCACGTGTATTAACCAGATAAATCATAGAAGTGGGTTCGAGTCCCCGGTGTGGTTATTTTTTTTATTATTATTATTTTTTTAGCCATTATTCACAACAAATTTACTACAGTTTTTAACTCAATTATAAGTTCACTGTAATAAAATGTCAAGGATGTACAGACAATTCCCAGTGCTTAGTGACTTTTTTCGGGGGAGGGGGGGGGGGGGGGGGGGTGGCGGGTGTATAATTAGACAAGAAATACATAAAATAATTAATGTTAACAACAATATAAACATAAGGAAGAACCTGGCTATTCAAATTTTGCTTTGTTGTATTATTATTCCAAATGGTCTAAAGAATTTATGTAGTGAAAACTAATGTTTGATTATAAAATAATGAAAATATGAATTGTATGACCTTATTTCTTTAAATTACTATAGATATTCAAATCAATACATTAATTAAAAAAATAAGATTTGCATTGCGTTTCATAATCTTCACTTAAGTAAAACTTCAAAAATTATCTAGGTTGACACCCTTTTTACATGCTCAGACAAACAAAAACACCACCATTTCAGTTCAGAATTGTGATTTTAATGCCCACCTAGCAACAGTAACACTAACACCAGCTCGATCTGTACTTGAAATGACTTTCATTTCGATCCCTATGGAAGTTGTTATCTCTATGGAGTTTTGCGTATACATGCTCAACACTAACACTATCGGGCAGATTAGCAGACGACGCTAAACACCAGCAACCACGTGCCACTGCCGGAAATACGAGGTCAAACCTCTAACACCAACTCATTTCAAGTACGGTGTTAAGGCTGCAGTTAGTGTTTAATAAACACTAACACTAGCTCAACACCATCTCTGATAGTATATTGCCATATCAATAAACACCGCCAGTCGGAAACGGAAGTTTGTACAACGGTGAAATCAGAGGTCATCACGTTAACACCATCCTAACACTAAGTCATTTCAAGTATGGTGTTTAAGCCCGATTTAGTGTTTAATAAACACTAACACCAGATTTAAACACCATACTTGAAATCACCCAATGGATGCCTCGGGCGTTTTAAATACCGTCAAGGAGCAAGTTCAGGCGTCCCATTTTCTCGCTGTTGGAAGAGCTGGATGAGCTCGTCATAAGTTAAGTGCATTTCAATTCAGTTACGAATCGTATTTAATTGTTAAAATTGAGTAGATAATATGCGGTTCTATGCCTTTAGAGAGAAAGAGATTCGGTAGTAGCATAAATTTGGTTTGAAATATACACTATGTTATTCGAAGTGAGGGTTGCTGTGTGAGTTTCGGCTAAGGGCTTTTTGTCCAAAAGTACATGAATATTTTGTTATTCTTAATTTATTGCACTTGTGATTCTACGTTTTTTGTGATATTAATGCACTGTTATACCTATTTACCGGTTTTTTAGGAACCTCGTACTTGGAGCACAAGCAGAAGCTAATGAAGATCGCAGATCAGTCACCCTATGGATGGGGCACCGTGGTGGAGTACGAAGCCAACGTTCTGGCCTTCGATTCGGTCGACGAGAGAAGGATTGAAGGCCGAGGTCATGACGAGGGGCAATGCGGCATCAATGGACCGACTAGGAGGCTGCATAGGGGCAGCGGGTTCCGGCCATACACTACAACGCCGTCATCTCGACAGGTTGCTTCAGGACTCAGCAGGCCCGTGCAGTCTGGGAACGCCCGGATGAAGGGTGACGTCGGGTTTCCGTCGGAGGTCGGGCATCCGTTTTGCGTGCGGGAAGCCGGGGTATTGGCGTTTTTGGTGTCGAGAGGTCACACGTGTCAAGGGCAGGCAGTGAGGCAAAGATAAGTACTCAACCATTACCTCAACATCATTATGTTGATTATTTTGCCACATGCAATTATGCTGAATTTGTGTCATTCACTGTGGGTCGTTTGACGGCTCTTAAAGGGGAATTCCACCCCAGAAATGTGATGTTTGCTATAAAATGAAGTGAATATGAAGAATCATGATCGAAAATCTGAGCCAAAACGGTAGAGCAATAAAAATGTTATGACAGGATGAACTTTGCTCCGATTTTTAGTATCGTTCGCAATTGCTATCGATCGTGACGTCACTTGCGAACTGCAGCCATTTTGACTTTTACATGGAAATTTTACAAAATTAAAATTTTCTTAATAATAAAGCAAATTTATGAGCTTACAAATTCCAAAGAGGTTGGCCCATCGATATTCTTTCATGAATTTGTGAAAATAAGCAGAGAAAAATTAATTTTTAGCAGTGAAAATGAGAAATAAGTGTATTTTTATGTACTAAAGCCATGGCGAGTTGCTCGTCAATGATGTTGCATATGGCGGCAATTTTGAAACGATCGCTCATTACTATATGATGTTCAAATAGGTATAACTCCCGTGTTTCTTGTTTGATTATGATTAAATTTTCACTAATTATGCCTCTTATTCTGCTTATTTAAATAACGAATGGTTTTATCAGGCCCGGAATACCCCTTTAATAATTATGGGGGAATGGCACGAAATTACGTTTTAAGATGTGATTGATGAGGGGTAAAGAATGCCCTATCATGTTTGGCCCGGGCAGATTGATAGTAATAAGAAGAAGAATTTAATATATTCGCTAGGGCGAATCTTTTGTGTTTATAGGGGGAGATACCCTGAGCATTTTGAGGAAAGGGTGTTTTTTTAATTAGAAGTACGCCCGTTGATTGAAGTTGATAATATTAGTCAGAGAAGGCTTGTTTTGGATTGTTGAAATGTTTATTCTTGCTTATTTAAAAATAAGTTTTAATATGAAGACGATATACTTGCCAATGATGTGTTGTCTTTTGGTGACTCGTTGTTTAATTTTGACTTGAATGTTGCATATTGTTACATTGAGATACTCGAAGACCATAGGGCATAGCTCGGTTTGGATTGGGATTTTCAAGGTAAGTGGAGGTTTCCATTTAACGTCTTGCCTTTTGGTATTTCGACGGTCAAGTACGTGTTTACGTAAGTCACGCGGGTCGTCGTCACCCACGGAATTGGGGACCGCAAGGTAATTATGTACCTCGATGATGGTCTCGGTTTTGCAGCAACCGATAAAGAGGCACCCGATTTACTTGAGGTTGTGCACCACGATATGTTGGGCTTGGGTTTTCTTAATTGTGGAAAATATGAGTCGCTGGAAACCCATTAGCTGCCAGAAGTAGCTTGGCCTGGTCTGGAGCATGGCTGGAGGGTATGTATATGCATATATCTCACGAAAGGGTTGAGAAGCGATGAAATTATTCTTTTGTACATTGTTGAATTTCTGGAATGGTTGTATCCTAGCTGGTCCAAGTGAATGAATTGGCGGGCTTTGGTGGCCGGTTTATTCTTTGTATACCGCGACAGGTAAGCTCGTTCAAATGAAGATAAGGGAGATTTTTAATTGCTCGAATGGTTGAGCCAGTTGGCAAGCACCCATCATGCTTAGTAAGGAAGTAGTCTTTGGATTGTCGTTCGGGTTGCAGCAACTGTTACTTGCCTGAACGGGATTGGAGTAATGGTATTAAGATAGAAATGTCTTTTTTGATGCCTCTGGCACAGTATATGGTGGGCACACTCACGTTGAGGATGAATTGCTTGAAGCAACGGACAGGTGGTCATTTGTCGAGTCCCATAGAGGCTCCACTTGAAGTGAGCTGGAGGCTGTAAACATAGTGTTGTTTTTATATGTAGATACGAAGATGAATTGCTTGAAGCATCGGGCAGGTGGTCGTTTGACACGGCCCATAGAAGCTCCACTTGAGGTGAGCTGGAGGCTGTAAACATAGTACTGTTTTTATATGTAGATACGAAGATGAGTTGCTTGAAGCAACGGGCAGGTGGTCGTTTGACACGGCCCATGGAGGCTCCACTTGAAGCGAGCTGGAGGCTGTAAACATAGTGCTGTTTTTATATGTAGATACAAAGATAAATTGCTTGAAGCAACGGGCAGGTGGTCGTTTGACTCGGCCCATGGAAGCTCCACCATGAGAGAGCTGTAGGCAGTGAAGAAAGTTCACTTCCGTTTTTATATGTAGATATGAAGATTTAATTGCTTGAAGCATCGGACAGGTGGTCAGTCCACGAGACCCATAGAGGCTCCACTTGGAGAGAGCTGGAGGCGGTGAAGAGTTTGCCGTTTTTGTTCGTGAGATATATTTGTGTATAGTTTAGTCCAGTTCAGAAGGTTAGTAAGCATGGTAAGAAGGATGTTTTTTGTGATAGGTAGCCATGGAGATTTATGATATGCGTAAAATGCATGGATGTACTTTATTGTGTCCCCCTTTTGGGTAAAGAGAGATGCCAAGTGTCAGATCTCTCGTTTGAGATGAGGGTGTCCTGGTACAAGTGGAATAGATGCTTTTGAGCATAGGAGGGATATATAAATTGATTGGTCCCTCCACTAAGATTGATTGGAAAAATTGTAGATACAAACAAAAGTTTGTTTGGTAATAAGTAAATGTCTTTGATAGTTTTATTGTGGAAATCGGCCTCCTTTTGGCCGAAGTTGTATACGGATATTAATTTGTTTTTTTTTGGTAGATGGAAGATTGACTCCGGTGAGGCAAGGAAAGGCAGAGGAAATAATGGATTCTTTGCTAATCCTAACTAGGCCTTTAAATTAGTGGCTTTGAAAGTTCGTTTCTAATGCAATGTTTTGCTCTTGCAGATTAAGACCTGGATCAGACGATTAGCTCTATAGGATACTAGCGGTCGGTACCACTTCTAATCAAGGGCATGGCTACGCATCTGATCATGTGTAGGAGTGAGAGGGCTTCGAGGACGTATTATGGCGCTTTCTCTCGATGGGAGTTTATTCATTAAAAGCCTTCAGGAATCAGCCAAGCGACAGAGCACCAGAAGGGTAATCTAGAAGGACACAGTCGCTTTCGATGTGTTTATTTCTTTATGTGGGAAATACGCGACAGAAGTTGATGTAGTAGTTTTGCGCGATCTAGCGTGTATTGTTATGTCCTTGTGCGGGGTTCCTGTGTTTTTTATGTAGTAAAGTCCTTGCGATGCTTTGATATATTCTTGTGGGCATGTATGAGATTAATTTTATTGTTTTTAAATGTGCGCGTGAATAGCATTGGCGCACTCGCAGATGTTTGGTTTGTACGAAACCAGGGAATAGTGCTGGTTCCGTAAGTGGTGGAAAATAATTGCGTTGTGTATGAATTACACAACCCTTTGTGAAATGTTGGGCATCTGTTTGATATTATAAAATGGTACTAAAATATATAATTATGTGTTTTTTGCTTGGTGGTCTCCTTTAAGGTTAGGTGGCGCCACAAGGGCTGTCAGAGCTTCTATTAATGATATGTTATGGAAGAGGCATGGTTGCTGGAGGTCTAGAAAGTAAAGGTCGGTTATGTTGACGGCTCAGTTGAGCTCCAGTTACAGGTCACGAGGCCTGTCAAGCATGATGCATTGAATATGTGATAAGCACGTTTTTGTTATTTGCTCATTTGAGAAGGAAGTTAGAGCATGGAGGAGATGCTGCTCAGGCTCTTATTTGTGGATTCGGGCTGATAGGAGTTTTTGTTTTTGATGGGGCGTTAGCCAGGGATGGTTAGAGTTGCTGATGCGTACGATGCATACGGTCTAAAGTTGTTTGTTTGTTAATGGTGAAGGGCAAAGTTTTTGTTCTTGCGGGTTATGATTACATTGTTTTAATTAAGTTGTTTGTGGTATGCATTCGCATTTGAGAAGTCATGAGGTTGATGTTCTTGTATTGGAAGTTTATATATTTGTGGTTAATACGTTTATATGAAACGACAATGTTCGGTTAGGTAGTTTTATTTGATAAGGGGCCAATTTTGTTTTAAGAATGTACGCTCGTTTATGGCTATATTGGTTATTGATGGTGTCTTGAGGGCATTTGTCCCTAAATTGCGCCACGTATTTCTTTAATTGAATGTATTCAATTTATTTTTGTTTTTTAATGCTTTATAGTAAGATTATAATTTATGTAATTTTGGGATTTAATATTACGGTAAGGCGATTTATTGGTCAGTCTCAACCCCTTCTTTTTATAGGTCTAGGCACACGCTGACAAGCTTTTCCATATAAGATATGGCTCAGTGTTATTATTTGATGAGGTGTGTTTCTATGTTGGGTGAGAGGTTTTTTGAATGGGATTGATGTCGTTTTTTGTATGCATGGAACAGACGTTTATTTCTCTGCGCTACAGCGTATAGCAGAGAAATGATGTTTGTAACAGGCAGGTCGTTTAAAACGACATCTTTGTATGGAAGGCAGTGGAGCGAATCCGTTGATTCGCGCGGGCTTTTTTGAATAGGTTCGGTATGTGGCCGAGGAGGGTGACATAGTCATGTATTGGAAGGGGTAGTCATTCTACGTTTGTCAGTCAGATCGTTAACACATACTTATTGTTGATGATGTCATTAATAATAATGATAATAATGATGATTGTATAGATGTTTTGGTTGTTGAGGGTCGGAATGTTTTATAAGGAAGTACACCAATTTTGTGTGGGTTAGCGTTAGGTTTTCCAGAGTTTTTCTCTTATTAGTTTTTATCTCTGGTTTTTCACCCTATGCTAATCAGGCACGGTATTATCATTATTATCATTATTATCTTCGTTGTAAGAGTGTATTATGTGCTTGTATGCACAGGTTATATATGCTTAAGATATAAACGTCTTTGTGTACGTATGATTATGTGAAATTGGTATTATTTTGTAATAAAAATGTCGGTCTCTGTACTGGGCTCGCTGCGCAGGCACACGCTGACAAGCTTTTCCATATAAGATATGGCTCAGTGTTATTATTTGATGAGGTGTGTTTCTATGTTGGGTGAGAGGTTTTTTGAATGGGATTGATGTCGTTTTTTGCATGGAACAGACACAAGTATATATTCTTAATCTGTTAGCCCCTAGCTCTCTAGTGATGCATTATTCTCATATTTTGTGATTTTCAATGAATGTACACTTTAACTTTGTCAACTAAAATCACTATCACACTTCTCTTGTAGCCTGTTTGGCTTATTTTAACAAAAACATTAAATGGGTTTTAATTTGTCAAATATCTCCCTAATCATTGAGATATTTAAGGTTGAGCTGAAAAGAGTTTCGGAACGCTCTTCGATCGTAGTCAAACTTATCTGAATTCTGATACTTCACGCGAACTATCGTGGATAAAATCAAAAAATAAATTCTCACTTTTCTCAGTAGGTAAACAATATTCCTTTTTTAATGAAAATATCACATATCATTCACAAGAATCTTACAAGGATATTTCTTTATGATTTGAAAGGCTCAAATTTCACTTTTGATATAAAGTTAATGGATCACTTTAAAGGGATAGTTCAGATTTTGTTTAGAAATAATTTGTTGGTGAGGTAATGAAAGACTAGGGCCCCGTTGCAGAAAGAATATCGGTCGTAACTTTACGCTCGATTTTTTGTGCGTAAGTTACGTTCAATTTTAAATGTTCGTTACAAGAAGCGATTTTAAAATCTATCGTAAGTAGATTTGGCTTGCGCACGATCCCGTTACAAATTTCCGTTTAAAACATATTCCGACACGGCTGGAAATAGACAACGACTCATTACCGCGGAATCCAGCGTATTTCCCGCGGAATTGGGCTTGTTGATATAACATGAGACGCGGCAGACAAATCTTATTTCTTAACTAGTAGTTCGACACCGGGCCGACATACATATTCTGTATCTTCTCAACTCGCGCATGCGCACAGCCAGAATTTCCGACTTGTATAATATCGCACATGCACAATTCAACGAGTGTACATACAAAAAATGAAATGCGACGTAGGTGTGGATCGAACCCACGTACCTTGGGTTCATAGGCAAGTGCTCTATCAATTGCGCCACAGCGAGTTGCTTGATCGGCAGTGGATTTTTGGGATATATAAACCTAACCCTAACCCTAACCCTAACCCTAATCCTAATCCTAATCCTAATCCTAACCCTAATTTGGTGGCTATAGGTCAGATTAATGGCTATATAACCCTAACCCTAATCCTAATCCTAACCCTAATCCTAATCCTAACCCTAATTTAGTGGCTATAGGTCAGATTAATGGCTATATAACCCTAACCCTAACCCTAATCCTAATCCTAATCCTAATCCTAATCCTAATTTAGTGGCTATAGGTCAGATTAATGGCTATATATATAGGTCAGCAAGTAAAAATTTCAGAATATGTATGTCGGCCTGGTGTAAAATTCCTTAACTAGTCCTGCTTCGAGTAGTGAGCGGTAAGTCCACATTTGACCCCTTTTACAAAGAAAAAAATCAGCGGCAATGATATGAAATGTAAACTTACCTTATTATATTGCTATATAATTATCATAAATGTTGTGTATTTTGTGTAGAATCGTAATTATCCTAGCATAATGGTAGCTCGTACACATAGTGTTACCCCATGTACTTAAATCCATGTCAGTGATTTAACACGGTAACTATACCATTTCCATTACCAAGTCCAAACTCAAAATTATGGACTCATTTTATACTGGAAAATCTGTACTTAAACATCAGAGACCCGTTTAAATTGATTCTTTGTAGAGTTTGTAGTCTATCTTTCAAATATTTGCCAAATATGACAAATTGTCCTAGGCTATAAAGCCTATACTATAGGCTACTTTAGTCTATACAAACAAAACTAGTTAAAAAACAAACATAAAACAAAACTTAAATTAAAAAGGAAATTAAAGGTATGCATGCCATGGCCGCCAAGGCAAAGATATGAAATTTTCATGTTCCCCATGCATGATAATTTACTGGCAGGTAATGTTTTTTTTAATTAAATATAATGTAGGTCAAAATTACAAAATTAGCCTCCTGTGAGTCCATCTCATGTGTTCAAATTCATGTGGTAATTTGCATCTTTACTGTACAATTCCATAGTGGTACAGCGCCATATAGGGGAAGAGAGGCAGAATTAACAGAATGGACAGGCTGATGACATGAAATGAGGAAAGCGAAAAAGAGAGAAGGATATGATGGAGTCTTTGCCTTGGAGGAAGCTGTCGAGCCACTGGTGTCGCCCCCAAGGCCAAGCCACAGCTACGGGATAGGTGAGAACCTGATGATGCATGATGTTACACAAAATGATTTTTTCAACAAACACTGAAGCCTAATATTTTTCTTCGATAGTCATGACTTTAGTTTGTAGTTTGTAGTATAATAATTATTTTTGTATGGCTATATAATAACATAATGGACATGAATATAGCCTATATTCATGTCCATTATTAAGTAGGTCACTTGCTAAAAGTTAATTGAAAAAATGATTTTGTTGCTCAAATTTAAAATGCTTTATTATTATGGGCATTTATGGCATTCTCTACAAAGTCAACGTGCACACATGTAAATGACTTAATTCTTCTCTGTGGGCTCGTTTTCAAATAGAATGCTGGTTTATAAAATGTCATTAGTTACTTATCCCTTGAACATTCAAGTTTGCAGGTGAGCATGGATTGGATATGATGTGACCAAAAACAAATGCTTTTAATTAGTATTTTATCTCTGTGACAGCTAGTACCGTGGCATTTCAAGGTGATACGTGCAAGACATTGACTGTGGGAACAAGACTTATAAATCTGTTCATGATGAAACTGTGTGTCATTGAATGTAGTTTAGGTAACTAGACTACTATATTTTACAATCTATTGAGTACAACTTTGTTTTTTATGTTCATGTTTTGTATTATATTTCAGCTCATCAAGCAGCCTCGCTGTCTGCAGTAGATGCCTGAATTTGCTGGGCTACCAAGCAAACCGAACTCTATGGTGGACTCCCCCGGTTAGAAGACCACGACGAACGTATCTGCCCAAGCTGGAGAAGGATGACCGAGCAAGAAGGGTAATTGGCAAGACGTGGTGTGGCGAGATTGGTAGAGCGCGTGCCTTCTAATGTAAGGTCCTGAGTTCGAACCCAAGGTACGTATGCCCATCACGATTTTCCTTCAACCAAGAACATTATCCACATTTGCTGCTCCCGACCCAGATATATTAATGGGCACCTGGAAGGATGGAAAGGAGTTACGTAGCACTGTGTGCACCTAGCTGGAATGCTCCCCAGGGAGTGGACAATGTGCACTTTGTGTGCTGAATTGAGTACATGTATCCGATGACCAGGTTACAGTGTTGCACCGCAAGCGTCGAAAGACGGAACATGCGCTATATTTAAGTAGCCACCATTAATATTATTATTATTCAATATTCTCCCTGGATAGTTGATATGGTACACAAGACTATTGTATCGGTTTCTAACTGCTCCTGATTATAATATATAATTGGCATCCAAATAGTGCTCTACATAGCCCAGTATTCTTGCTATGTATTAGTATGATTTCATCTTGGAAAAAAGGACTGGCATAATCATTAGAGAATGTAATCATTTCACTGCAAAATGATAACATTCTATTTGATGGAATAAATCGAAAGTCATATGTGTTAATTGTGTATTCTTTTTGGATTAAAAATTTGAAGAATAAAAATACATGCACTTTGTTGGCTATTTCATTCTCAGTCAAGTATAGCATTACCCTTTGTTTCTATACAGGCCTTTACGGTTTAATATAGTCAAACCTTAGTACCGTATAATGACCACTGAAGAGTAACAAGAAGAGTTGCCACTGTAATTAGGTGCCCTCTACAAATAGATTAATACCATTCTTTATGTATCAGTTTAGTGATCACTGTTGAAAGGGTTTGCCGGTGTAGACAAGAGGCTGCTGAGAAAGGTTTGACTGGATGTATGTGTGTGTGTGTGTGTGTGTGTGTGTGCGTGTGTGCGTGTGTGCGTGTGTGCGTGTGTGCGTGTGTGCGTGTGTGCGTGTGTGCGTGTGTGCGTGTGTGTGTGTGTGTGTGTGTGAATATATGCATGTATGTGTGTGTTTATGTATGTATTGTATGCATGTATGTATGAAATTATGAATCAATGTGTAACACTGTATGATTATCTGTTTTATGAGGATGAGTTTTATCTGTATTTCTGTGCTTGAATGAGTGTGTATGTTGGTATGTTTGTCCATGTACATCCCCTTCTAGGATTGATCGTAAAGATAAAATACCTTTTTTTATATCGTAAAGTTACGATCAATTTTAAAACTTACGACCAATAGTTACGATCAATATCAATCGTAACTTCTCTCTGCAACAGGATTGATCGTAAATTTTGGATTGATCGTAAGTTAGGAGCACTAAGGCCATTTACGATCAATTTTGGGACTTACGATCAATCGTAACTCTTTCTGCAACGGGGCCTAGGTGTAAAATTTGAAAGAGCACGCAATTTTAATGACAGAATCAACTTTTATCGAAATCGGTTTGGAAAGCTGAAATACCCATAAATATTTTAACAAAACCGGGTCCTACTGCTCCCGAGCCGAACCCTCGTTCCCACCTTGGAACCCACTGTTAGGATGAATCGAGCTACTTGTCCGTTTTGTCGAAATATACGACGGTGTTTTGACTGATTTGGGAATGTTCATAGAGTCCTAAATTATGCCACTCTTTATTTCATTAACCTCAACGCCACAGCAACAATCAGTTCACCAATTCACAGCTTCATCCACATCATTCTCTCTGCCCATTTCATCCACCGAGAAACCCGTTGTTCCGCTAGATCTCTTGACCAAAAGAGACGATGAAGATGACGGGAATTAGCGACCAGTTATTGTCGCTCGTCATGACGCGGTTCGGAGTTCGTCTATTGTATCAGTAATCTTCTCTCCAAGTTTTGCAATTCGGCTGCCCGATCGACACCACTTGTTTTGCAGAGTCGCCAAACTTTCTGCTTGTAATTCTTGCAGGCTCCTCTACTGGACGTGCGATTCGCCAGCTTGAATCGGCCAGTCTGCTGAACTGCAACTCTGCTTGTAATTCTTGCAGGCTCCTCTATATACTGGACGTGCGATTCGCCAGCTTGAATCGGCCAGTCTGCTGAACTGCAACTCTCCCTCGGCATTCAATCCAGCTCAGGAACTAAAAAATGATTACATCAGCAGACACTTCTCTCACCGCAATCTTTCATACTCGCATCATTTCACTCGCTAGGCCATGTCACATCATAGGAATGATACTTCAATTTGGAAGCATATTTGCTAACTTCAAACGAAACTTAATATTTCAAAGAAGTAACAATTTCATACCTGAATCAAGCCTCTGAGTTGCTTACAAGAGAGTACGATTCTACTTCGTATGGCCTAATGAATCGGAATCAGGTAGGACGCACATCTGTTGCGGCCGAAATAGCACCACATTTTTGTAGACAATAGGTTTTCTATTGATATGCAAATGAGCTCTCGCTCCCCCGTGTATTACGCCGCGGTTTCGCGACAACGCCATTGTATATTTGTGTGTAGCCGAGTAGCACCGATTATTCTACACGCTCGTCTGGGCGAATCCTCGTCTTCAACTCAAGCCTTTTCTATACTGGCTAACTACGCCGGCTTGAAGTTTTACTTTCACCAGCACACCCTAATGCGCCGTTAGGCGACCGGGTGGATAGGCCTGTATGCCCCGCGAGGGGACCAGGTTTACTATCAGCTGAAGCTCCCTATTGTGCCATCAGGCGGCCGGGGAGAGACGGCCAACCGCTACCTGTATGCCCCGTCAGGGGACCAGGTGAGAATCTGTACGTCAAAATCGGCCATCGAATACACCCGCTGATGATGCCTGGATCTCCCGTCGCTGATGCTGGATCTACCCGTCGCTGGGTGCTGGATTTACCCACCGCAGATGATAGGTCTACCCGCTGCTGGAACCGGAGTACGGGGCCTTAGCCGATCGAGACACCAGGAGCTTGGATGGAGATGGAATCGACACGAGGGTTTTATCTACCTTATTGTTATAAAGGCCAGCATGTACACAGCTCCCTTTGAGGTAGAGCCATGAAGCCGCTTTGGGCCTCTTTCGATTGAGCCGGCTACTGTATTAGCCTAGGCTGTATATGGGTATGAAAAGCCATGGAATGGCTACTAGATAAGGGTTATCTGAGATATATCCCGGCCTGAAATAAGGCGATGTTATATACATGTACATGCATGTGGACTCGAATGGGCTCTTTCATTCGGTGTGATGTTTATCCCACACACCATAGTTATCGACCGAAAGGAATAATGGTAATGTATTTGATGTTACATGATGTTACATGCCATGTTACAACCCCACTTGGTCGATGTGTGATCAGATGGTTCTATGAACCGGGGCCCATATCCACGGTATACTCGCGGCAAGTGGCCGCTGCAGTCGTGAGATAGAGACCGTTCGGTCACTTCGATGCAACGATGAAGCGGAGAATACGGACAGGGAATGGTCGTGAATGATTATACTACATTATGGCCATTTGTGCCTGAATTGGAATTGGTTATTCTAGAACCCATAATGATACATAGTGCCTTATTTTATATACTGGCTATGCCCAACTTACACATGGTGGTGTAATGGATGAATTTTATTACGGCCATGTACTTAATATTTACAGTTTGACGCATTTGCGCTGACCATTTTACGGCTAGTTCTGTCGACTTGTGTATACCGTGAGATGCAGGGCGCACCAATCATGGTGTCGACCTTTGAATGGGCACAGGATATCAGTTTTGCCCTATTTGCCGGGTGCCAGTGTTTTCGGTATCGGAAACTGAATGTTAGCCTACCAGCCAGCTTGGCTGTCGTGGGTTTAAATCAATATGACTATACTGGCATGTATACGTGCTGAAAGGTATCTGATTACCCGAACCTGGATTTTAGCCCAGCCGCCATCTTGATTGTCATGTTTTCGTTTAAACATACTGTCATGGGAAATGCGGTATATGACCATCACAGATTGTTAAGGTGATTTGATATGCGGTTCAGTATTCATTTTATGCACCATATCTAATTTGGTGCTATCATCGTTACCGTCGTTCAGCTTAACGACGCTCCATCCTTTGATTAGTCATTTGTCGACGTGTCGACAATTTCAAGGAGCCTTTATTTGGGCGGATCGTGGTATGTCCACGCGGATTATGACTGGTCATTTGTTTGGCTTGAAGACGGATAATTTTGCTCGTCTTAATTGTAAGAGGAATTACAATACAAGGGCGTTTGGCTGTGAGCCAATGCCCCGCCCTGGGCGCGTGTCAGTCTATTGCTCGCTTTTTGGCGCACGTAGCCATGGATACTTGCTATTGAATGTTATCAATGGGGCGCCTCTTAGTATGAATGCTAAAGCTCCCGGCCCGGTATGTGCGGTCTTGATGTTCGTGCAGTTGTATTGTGTGAAGGTGTACAGTTTTATCTCCGGTCATCCGTGCCTAGTTTCACGATATGAGTACAGGGGTCCTCCCCTTATATCGTATGATGTAAATTGTTCTCATGTCTTAGTGGAATTACACACTATACTTATGCCTTTTGACTTTGCCAGAATTAGGCAAGCCATTGTCAAGGGTAAACCGGACGTTTTTCATTACCAAACAATGCAAAGTAAAGCTGACTAAGTGGTTCCGGAAAGGATACCTCTCTGAAGACAGTACGGCTGAGAGCTCATGTTATAGTGCCAAGACATGATGGTGGACCCGTCTGACTTAACCTTATGAGGCGGTGGCGTGCTAAGCACGACACATTCCACCCGCATTTGTCTTATAGTTGTCGCATTCCAGGGTAGTTCATCAGGCGAGAAGCTTATCACCATACCACTCCTTTTGTTCGTGTTGCTTCGCCCTGTTATGTGTTCCGATTTGAAAGGATGTATATCCGAGTAGGTGGATATTTTAGTTTGAGAACACCTCATTATTTGTTCTGCATGACAGCAGTATCGTTCATTTCTATAGCAATACAAAGTGGACATGAGTGAACAATGTTCAAGGTGTGAACATACTTTGTTGCCCCTATATCATAGGTTGCGACAATTGACAGTCGAATCTGAACAATGCGTTCTGTTTAGGCACGGTAATGCCGACACGTATCTGTATTGACGGTTGTGTGTTATCGTCCCGCTATAATGGATTGAGTGTTGCAGTATTTTATTCATACTAACGTTGACGGAGATTCGGCAGTCGTTCGTGCTAATCAATTTGCGGAACTAGATTATTTGCCGTGATCTATTGATTGTTGTTTTTGACGCCAGGTGATCGATCTATATATATATATAGTATTTGGCATTATCGTGATTCAATGCCCTAGTCGTTACGCCTACGTAATTTGTTTGGGGCGTGTTTATATCGGAACCAGCGCCTTATGATCCATTCTTTAGAAGTACTGCATAATCATGTGTCAATGTGCGTTTCAGCATTGGTTAGTCGTACGTGCGGACAGAAGGTGGTTTGAATACTTTTCGAATTGCTTTTGCAAAGGAAGCGTATACATTCGATTTCCTTGGCATGGTTGACGCATTACACGTGACAGGTGTAGCTTTCGTATACTTGGTTATCTCGGGGTTACTACAATATCTTACGTTAGTTTGTTTTGAGTGATCGCTGGGCTCGTTCCGGGTCGGATGGCACAGATTTATTGATTATACACTCTTGATTAAGACCGCTTTGGTATATATAACGGTTGTGTGTAACTTTTGTGTAAGGTACTTTAGAGGCAACACACTTGGAATAACCTCGAGTGACTTTCGTTGTTTTATTTCGAAATTGGTAATTTCGGACCGTCGGTACGACTTTCATATTGGGCGCCGGTACGTTAGCATTATCTGCATTTTAATTTAAGCCCTATCGGTATGCGTCAGCATAGGCCATCAGCATGATCAGTAGGTCGATGGCATAAGGTTAATTGCCACAATGTTTGGATTCAATTGCAGCATGGTAGAACGGCGCCAATCTTGTCGCCTTGATAGTCAACGATACGTTTGTTATAGTGCCGCCCTATTGTGTGGCGAACGTCTTTGTGATATTGCGTTCATTTGTAATATGTAATATACTATACGTTTTGGGTCAGTGGCATTATTGTCTTATCCCGTTCATGACTGGTTCCGTATACTCGGGCTAGGGTCGTCGGAGAATATAGATGTATAAAGTGGATTGATCAATCCTTACGGACAGGCGGAGAAACCGCCTGAAAGGGCTTTCGCTGAAAGGGCCTTCCAAACGTTGAGTGTTTTGCTTGTCACTATGATGGTACGGATCATTATAATTCAGAATAACACTGCTTTTCTCACATAAATAATATATGGATTCCGTGTGCAATGGCACTGCATGTTCCGTTGGGATCGTGAACATTCGGAATTGTTGAATCATACTGTCTTTTTTCCTTATTGGAATATAAGGGTTATTTGGTACACCGTACTTAGATCTCGTAGTTTTATATTTGAGTTTAGACTCTCCCTCACTCTCGACTTCAGTGGTTGATAACAACCAGAGGAAGAGAAATATATTGGTTCAATTTAGATGATAAAGCTTTTTTGATTTGGAGGTCTAGCTCCTTATTCCGAGGATCGTATTATTCGATCCCGAGATTACTGTACAGGTATGCAGGATCACGCGGACACACGGCACGCGTCGCGTTTGTCCGTTCGTGGAAAATGTTTGCGCGGACATCATGGCTGTATTAGTGCAAGCTAAAATATTGATGTACCTGTATTCTTACGGGCACTGATTTAGAATGGATTTGATTTGGCCGTTCGCGTGACTTGTCTATCGGGCACGACAATTCTGGTTACTGTCGTGCGTAGTATTGGCTCCCCAACTCTGGCTTTGAAGGTCCTACCTGATTCCGATTCATTAGGCCATACGAAGTAGAATCGGAAAATTAAACGAGATTTAAATGAAATTTAGATTGAAGTTTAATTATGATTCTACGAAGTATAGGCCTAACATGAGGAGTCAGGTACCCGCCCTACTATCCGTCGGATTGGCTGGGATGTAAAACTTATCGAAGACTCTTTACACTTTGAGTGCCAGGGATTCGTATATTCTATCACGTCTATGGCGTAATAAGACCCGTACCCTTGTGGAGTTGGGCGAGCCTTTTCTTTGAAAAATGGCGTTGTCGCGAAACCGCGGCGTATATATACACGGGGGAGCGAGAGCTCATTTGCATATCAATAGAAAACCTATTGTCTACAAAAATGTGGTGCTATTTCGGCCGCAACAGATGTGCGTCCTACCTGACTCCTCATATTAGGCCTATACTTCGTAGAATCATAATTAAACTTCAATCTAAATTTCATTTAAATCTCGTTTAATTTTCCGATTAGCGATGAGTTCTTGTACTGCGCACAAGTGTCCATAAGGGGTGATATCGTCAGAGTGAGAGTCAATCTAATCTACCACAGAAATTCCCATATTCATACAATTTTCATAAATGCTATTTAATGGTTAGTGAACCAAATAATCTATAACGCTTTTATCACTTTAATATGTCCCTTTAACTTCAAATTTAACTCATTGACCATATTGCTTATCTATTTTATCAAATGTTTCAACCGTAAAACCAAAATTAACCTATCAAATTAAGCTTCTATAATTAATAAGAGAATAAATGTCAACTTCGTTCGCTCACGAGAAGCATAATCATGAATATTCATGTAATATTGAATACGCCTCATAAATATTACTATGCTGCCCTCTTACGTTTAAAGCTTTATAACTTCTATTCTAAACTATAGTCCAAACTAGTATAATCTACAACCAGTGGACTTACTCATATCAAATCGTTCCTAATACACAAAAATAACTTATCTTTGCACAAAATATAATCCTATTTTGTTACAATATATATGATTGGAATTGATGATGAGGACCGACTTGTATTCATTAATTTAAGAAAATATGTTAAAATCCTACTTGATCGAGACTAAGTGGAGAATAAAGAGTTCGCGTCGTAGACTTTCGGTTAACTCACATTGGCCTCCCGATTTCGTATCTTTGCTGTGATTTTGGTGCGGTTTGGGATGTGTTTTGGACCGTCGAGGATGCTGTTTGATACGATGGTTAGTGAGTGTCTGGGACGTGACAAATTGGGGTCCTTGTTGGGGAGATGAACAAACAAGCCAGTTTTGTGAGTCGTTTTGACTTTGGGTGAGCATGTTCTCGTACTAGTATTTGATTGTACATTCAGTACATCTGTAGCGTACAGTGAGCTGTATGTGAGTTGTGTATGCGTTGAGTACGGTATATGCTATGTGCGAGTAATTGGGTCTCGTGGTACATTTCGTTTACGGGTCACGCTCGATTTTGGGGCGTATTAGCCTTCGTTCAAGGCTTTGTTGGTTTTTGCGTCTTCCTTGTGTTTACTTCATTATGGATGAAGAGAAGGTGCAAGGCTTTGTAGATAGGCCTACTCAGGCTGTATTTGACGAATTGAAGAAGGCAGAGCTTCTTCAGGCTGCTAGGACTCTTGAGATTCCAGTTATTTCGACATCTAGGAAGGCTGACATCAAAAATGTCATTAGTCGTTTCTTTGTGAAGACCAATGTGTGGTCCGATACGGTGGTCGATGGTGATGAAAGTGACTCTGGTGGGTCTCATGACTTGAAATTTAAAGACGCAAAGCTTCGGTTGAAAGAGCTAGCATTGAGAACGAAGCAGGTAGAATTAGAGATCAAAATGGTCGAACGTAAGACCAAGGAACTCGATATGGTTTTTGCTCATATGGGTTCAGTGAAGAATATACCTGTTTCAAAAGGAAGACAATATTCTCCGGGGTTTCCATGCTCAAGTCAGATGGGTGCTCATGTAGATGAAAAGCTAAAGAAAGCTGTTGTTGGTCCTTGTTTCTGCAAGAAGCATGGGCATATGATGTCTGACTGTCTACTTCTAAAACAGAAGAGAGAAAAGGAAGGGTTGAATTCTTCAAAGGCACTCCCTGATGCACTTGTCAAGAGACAAACTGAGGATCCGATGTGTGTAGTACAAGATAAGTTCGAGCTTTTCATGTCCACAGGCTCTTTGAGCTTGTCTAGTGATGGAGAGCAGAAGCCTGTAACGATTCTATGGGATACAGGGGCTTCTCAATCCTTCTGTGTACTGAGGTTTTACCAATTTCTGATCATTCTGTGGTGGACTGTGAAGTCTTTGTGGAGGGGTATAGATGTTGTTCAGGTACCTCTTCATGGCATTCATTTGTCATTGGATACTGCTTCAGAGTCAGATGGTGTAGGTGTTCTGCCTACCTTGTCAGTTGACGGTGTGACACTACGGTTGGGCAACGACATTGTTGGTGTGAGAGGGTCGTGCCGTTTCCAGTAAAAGGTCCTACTCCTGTGAGTGATGAGAAGACAGAGAAGTTGGGAGAGGAGATGCTAGATGTATGATCTGCAGGTCAATGATAGTGAAGTTCCTACATTCTCTCAGGAAAGACTTGTAGATTTGCAGGGTAGCACATGTTGGTGCACATGGCTGAGTCAGTTGTGCCTGAGGATGAGGGTTGTAATGAACTAATAATGTTCCATCATAGGAATGGAGTCTTGATGATGAGAGGGCGTCCTCCGGATGCTCCGTGTGAGAGGCCTGTTGTCAGTTTAGGAATTTCTCCTGCTTCAGCTGATGACATGACATGTGTTGTCGAGTTGCCGGAACTCAAGTTGCAGAATTCCCAGGTACTCTTGAATCTTGAGGAAAAGTTGACACATCTTCCAGGTAGTGCGAAGGAGTGTGTGATCTTCTTCATGAGTATGAGCATTTGTTCATAGATACTCCTGGTCGTACAAATCTAGTGATGCATGACGTTGATGTTGGGGATGTGTCTCCACTCAAGCAACATCCATACAGGGCAAATTCTTTGAAGATGAATCTGTTGAGGAAGGAGGTCGAGTACATGGTAGCTAATGATATCATTGAGTCGAGCAGTAGTCAGTGGAGTTCTCCATGTGTCCTGGTTCCCAGGTTTGACACTGATTATCAGAAGCTGAATTCTCAGTCCAAGTCTGATTCTTACCTCCTTCCCCGTATTGATGACTGCATTGATCGTATTAGGAGTGCCAAATATGTGAGTAAGTTCGACCTACTGAAAGGGTACTGGCAAGTACCGCTTACTGACAGAGCAAGGGAGTTGTCAGCATTCGTTACTCCGCAGGGCTTCTACCAGTACAAAGTCATGCCGTTTGGGATGAAAAATGCACCAGCGACATTCCAAAGACTAATCAACGCTGTCACTGCTGGACCGGTGGGATGTGAGGCATACCTGGATGACCTCATAGTCTTCAGCGACACTTGGGAGGACCATCTGCAACGGATCCGGTCCCTGTTCTAGAGCCTGACTGATGCCAACCTGACGGTGAATCTCCAAAAGAGCGAGTTGGCGAGGGCTCAGGTGACCTTCCTTGGCCATGTGATTGGGCTAGGGAGCGTGAGACCAGTGAAAGCGAAGGTGGAGGCTATCCTAGACTTCCCAGCTCCAGAGGGAAGAAGAGGTCTTCGCCGTTTCCCCGGGATGGTGGGCTTCTACAGAAAGTTCTGCAAAAACTTTGCCGACGTAGCTGCACCGCTCACTAATCTTCTGCGCTATCTCGCGGTTAAAAGACAGAAAACTTAGGTAGACTGAAGATAGACTGAAGTCATCAAACGGACGCTAAAGAAAGACATATGACCAGTACAAACATTTTGAAAACTCATTTAACTGTACACATTTCAAGTGGACAGAGACTTGAATGATTATAGATCTGGATATCTGAATCATTTCTTTTTCATGTTTTCTTAGAAAAAGAATAGTTATGGGGGCTTGTCAATGTTATTTTATCATGTATGTGATAAAGATGTTTCATTTTCACATGTACATTTACTGCGTTTTGATTTCAGGTAATTCCAGCATTTAACAGTTTTATACAAATGTTTAGATAGAAAATGAGTAGTCATTTTAAAAGAAACGATTTGAGATTTACTTGGATGAAAAGTTTGACTTTTGGAATTGAGACAACACACAGAAAGAGGATGAGTCATTAATAACCTTTTTTTAAATGAAAGATGTCATTTAAAGGGGACCACCAGGCAAAGAACAACACATAATTATATGTTTTGGTACCCTTTTGTGATATCAAATATAGATACCTAACATTTTGCAAAGAGTTGTGTAATTTATAAACAAAGCAATTAATTTCCACCACTTACGGAACCACTATTATTTCCTGGTTCCGTACGGGCCAAACATTTGCGAGTGCGCCAATGCTATTCACGCGTACGTTTGGAGACAATAGAATCCCGGACGATTCGTTCACTCTGGACATAGTAGTCTTCGTACGTGCAGACCTATGAACGCATGCTTTAGAATGGTGATGCGTTTTCCAATTATATTTTTTTTCTAGAAACATATTTTTGTGAACTTATTGATGGAATGGACTACTAAAGATGTTACCTTTCGTTTATAAGAATATTTTGTTTGGGTGGTGGTACCCTTTATGTATCCAAGAGCATTTGGTCATTCTGTAATTTTTCTAAATTGTAATTATTTTGACACAGAACTTTGCTAACTAGTTAACCGGTTAAAATACTATTTATCATACTATTTTGGACACACATGAAAACTTGCATAAAATAATTTTGCTAGTAATAATAATGTATGTTTACAAAAACAGTTTGTAATGCTTGGTACTTGTGAAAGTAGATTATTAATTCATATGTTTTAAAGGGATAGTTGAGTTTTGGTAGAGAGGGCGCTAGACTACTCATTTTTTTGTGAGGTAATGAAAAACTGAGTGTAAAATTTGAAAGAGCATAATATTTAAATAATAAAATCATCTTTGTTTGATCAAAATCGGTTCAGAGACGGCTGAAATATCCATAAATATAACAATTTGTAATAAAGCTGGGGCCCCAGGTTTATTAGAGAATTTTGAACCAGCCGTTAAAAATTTTAAAAAAGGCTTCCTCTTTTCAAAAAATTACAAAATAGGTATTTAAATAGTTGTTGGTTATTTCTCTATCTAATCACTATTTCAACAAAACATCATATGCACAATATTTTATTCAAAATGGTTGAAACCGATTAGTGTTTAGAGAGCGCCCTCTTACGTTTTAACGGCTCTTTTTGAATGATAACATGATCTTTACTACGTCATTTGTAATTTTGTGTTCCTTTCTAGTTATAACTATTAGTTTGTAATGTAATGATGCAGGTTTTGGTTACACAAGCAAAACAAAGCATAATAACTGATGTTTGTAATTTGAAAAGAAAGATATCTCATGAGATATGATACATGTATTGTACCGTTATATTCACTTTTAGCTTCTTGAATAAGTAATTCTGAGCTGAACTTATGTGAAAAACTAAATATTAAATATTATTGAGCTTAGAGTTATCATGCATGTGCTTGTGATGTTAATTTGTGATGCATGTGCTTGTAATGTTAATTTGTGATATTTGAGAGATATCGCTTTTAGTTTCTTTCGCTTGTACTTGTTGAACCAGAAAAGGGTACATGAATCGATAAGATAACAGCCTTATTTTTGTTCTTTGATTGTTGTAATAGAAGTTAGAACCAGGAGAATGGTCGCCAGATATTTGATTTATTACACAGTTTGAACAGATATACGAGTTGTTTAATGGCAAAAATGTGAAGGAATATATAGCAAAGACATGCTTTATAATTGTTGTTTTATTAATTATATACTACATGTATATGCATAAGACAATGATTTTAAGATTCTCCATGTGTTAAGTAATCTATGCATTTACCTGCATGAAAAGTTATCATGCCTATGCATTTTGAAAAGAAAGTTATTTTATAACTTCCTGCATGCGCCTTGATCGAGACTGAGTGGAGAATAAAGAGTTCGCGTCGTAGACTTTCGTTAAAGGAATGGTTCCGACGATTTCAAAATAAATGTACCAGAATCTAAAGAAAATACTCATTGGTAATATATTTTTATTAAAAAAATATCCCATCAAGATGATTCATACTCGATTGTTTTGTGTCTGCAATTTTTGATATTCATTGTCTATTTTCTGTACGCTGGCGATTTTTATCACGTGATCGCGTGACTCGTCAGCCTCACTTGGCTTTGTATTGGCAGCAAAGTGAGGCATCGACGTCACGAATATTGCATGCTGGGATACAGTGGCGTAGCGTGGTCGGACTGATTGGGGGGGCACGCAAAATTATTGGGGGGGGGGGCACACCTTATTGGCCTCACCTTAAACTAAACTGAAACTGAAACTTATGTATTTCTTTGTTTTTTCAAAAAAATGGCCCCTTATGTTTTCTATTGTTTTTCAAAATTATTGGGGGACACAGGCCCCCCCCCCCCCCCGTGCCCCCCGTAGCTACGCCACTGCTGGGATAGATCACACTGGCGGCAGATTCGATCAAGAACTGTTACCTTATTTAGTCAAAAAGTGATTGTGAATGATCCAGTTGGTCTTTTTTCGTCGGGACAAAGGCAATATGTTGAGAAAATATTGTTTCTTTGATTGGTAAATGCTGAATATCGTCCAAACCCTTCCTTTAACTCACATTGGCCTTCCGATTTCGTATCTTTGCTTTGATTTTGGTGCGGTTTGGGATGTGGTTTGGACCGTCGAGGATGCTGTTTGATAGTACGACGGTTAGTGAGTGTCTGGGACGTGACACTACACATTTTAAAAAGTATACCAAAATGATATAAAAATTGTTTGTGATGATCTCTATATTGAATAGTTATTTTAACTAAAAATCATATTAAATGAAATATAAAGATATGGTTGAAACTTGAGGTGTCTGGAAGGCACCCTCTTGTGCTCACGGCTGCTTTTTGAAAGAAAAAAAGCCCTGTAACTTAACCATTTATATGTTTTACTTCCATTCAAGCATCATTGAATTAGAACTGTAACCTTATTTAGTCAAAAAGTGATTGTGAATGATCCAGTTGGTCTTTTTTCGTCGGGACAAAGGCAATATGTTGAACAAATATTGTTTCTTTGATTGGTAAATGCTGAAAATCGTCCGAACCCTTCCTTTAACTCACATTGGCCTTCTGATTTCGTATCTTTGCTTTGATTTTCATGCGGTTTTGGGATGTGTTTTGGAAAGAAAAAAAGCCCTGTAACTTAACCATTTATATGTTTTACTTCCATTCAAGCATCATTGAATTAGAACTATTATTTTTTTTTAATTATAACTTACGATTTTTTGTTCGACCAAAATTGTACTATCCCTTTAACGCACAAGGGTACAATAATGATTAGTTTGTTCTAGCTACTACGACCGGGTCGATTGGTCGATACCAAAGGCGTACGTACCCTTTGGGGGGAGGGGTTTGGGGGTTCAAACCCCCCCCCCCCTTGACCAAAAAATGACTGTTTGGGGGGGTTGAACCCCCCCCCCCCTTTTCAAGTTGTAGCCGGTCTCGAAACCACATTTTAGCGGTCTCGACCATCATTACATGGTCTCGGCCTCGAAATGTGCGTAAAAACCTGGTCTCGGCCTCGAAAATGTTGAAAATTCTTGGTCTTGATTTCGAAAAATTTCTACGAACACCCCCCCCTCCCCCCCCCCCCCCCCCCCCCCCCCCCGCTTACACGTTCTCAACCAATGGTCTTGATCTCGGCCTCGAAATTTTTTGACCGAGGATGCTCGAAAATTGTAAATGTACTCGGCCTTGGCTTTAAAAATTTTGTACGGACACACACCACCCCCCCCTCCCTCGCTTACAGGGATTCTCAAGCAATGGTCTTGGTCTCGGCCTCGAAAATTTTAGACCGGACCTGGTCTCGGCCTCCAAAATGTTGAAGGTACTCGGCCTCGACTTCGAAAATTTTCTACGAACACCCCCCCCCCCCCCCCCCCCCCCCGCTTACAGGATACTCAACCAATGGTCTTGGTCTCGGCCTCGATAATTTTTGACCGGTCTTGGTCTCGGCCTCGAAAATGTTGAAGGTACTTGGTTTCGGCTTCGAAAGTTTTCTACGACAACCCCCCCCCCCCCCCCCCCCCCGCTGTGCTGACAGAAATTTGGCCAACGAAATAACCCCCCCCCCCCCTTGTTGAAAAAATCCTGGGTACGCCACTGGTCAATACAACCGGGGAAGATTTCCATGAGGTATGATGTGGCCATTAATGTCAGTGTACACTTCTCAGCAAGTGTTATTTCTGACAAAGCCACACGGTTACCCTTCTGGCTGCATGTGCCAGGCGAATATGAAAGAGGTTTTACCCACAAAGCATATTTAATTCGTATACTCCTCACATAATTATTGATTTTTTTCTTCCTGCTGCTACCAATTTGAAACAGAAAAATAGAAACGAAATGAAAGAATAACATAATACCAACCCCCAGCTGCGAACCGATACGTCACACAAGACTCTCTTTGTAAATTTAACATGAACCATGAACACCCACCCCCCCCCCCCCCCCCTCACACCCACATCCAATAGGAATAGAAGGAATTGAACTCCCACAAAGATCATCCCATGGAATATGTTTTTCCTGTGTAATGATTATTTAAAGAACAATGTAAACCTTGCATTCTAAAAAAGAAAACTAGTTTATTAAGAGCGCTTAAGCAAGAAATTATACAATTATAACCGTTTGACAAAAATTTACCCAAATTGAGAATTACCATCCTCATTATCGTTTGAGTGCGACATTGCAACGGCCAGGCTGCCGTAAGTTGTATATATTAACTGTTCATATTTCCAGTTTTTGTTCGAAAAAGACATTTTAAAAAACTGTAGTTTATAGATTAGTATTCAGTTCTGTATCCATATTTCAGCAAATAATCTTCCAGAAAATATATGCGAATAGTCCGCACTGACATCATAATCACATGATATTATGAGGGCGGTAAAATACAAAGAAAGTGCACATTTCGATTAATTCCGTTCATCTTAGTCAAGTGGTCATAACTTTCTTGTGTTTACACATTAAAGTGGCCAAGCAAACTAAACGCATGTTATCTTCTGTTCATCTCTATTAGTGTACACATCAACTATTTGTAAACCATTTGACCCAAACATATTTTGTTTATTTTAAAACATTTTAGTAATTATTTTTCTCCATATTGTGAAGCCCCCACTTCTGAAAATCTTTCCAGAGTAGAATTTTATTGTTGACATGTTGTGACATCATCAGCCATGCACTACTCAGTTACAAAGAAGTTACCTTCACCCAAGCTGAGTGCCTAATCACAATAGCATCACACGGTTGAATAGAATATCATCTCACACACCTTCAATTTCAATAGATGTTGCTATGTCAGAAGAAAAGCACTGTATAAGCTACTGCATGGAGGCATGCAGGGCATGCTTTTGTGTGGATGTTCTTTTTGAACTTTCATCTTTTGTTAATCTCATGGTAGCTGACCAGTAGATGTCACAACAGATCAACAATAGAATTTACTCTGGAGGGTTTTTTAGGAGGTGGGGCTTAGCAACATGAAGAAAAATAAATGATAAAATGTTTACAAATATATACAAAACATATTTAGGTCAAACCGTTTACAAATATTGAATGTGTACACTAATACAGATGAACAGAAGTCAACATGCATTTGGTTTGCAGGGCCCCTTTAAGATATATTGAATGTACTGTGTGAATTATTGTAGAAGGTTTTTGACGCGGATAGTTCCCTTATGGCATACTAAGGATAAGTGAACACTCAGCTTCTTCTCGTGCCACTAGCCAGGTCCCGTCCAGTACTGCACAAAGGCTCTGGCACAGTAGTTCATGGCTTCCTGGTCATCTTGGGTGCGTGGCTCTGGCAGGTGCGGGCAGAATAGCAGGTATTACATAGTCTGTTCCTTGCCTTATTCACATTCACAAGTTTGTCTCTGAAACTCCATCCTCTGCACTTATTTATTTATTAGGAATCGCGTCATCCATAACCTGTTCTAAATCGGATGTGGCTTAGCCAAAATGGCCATGTCTCGCTGGAGCCTGATGTGCGGGATTCTACGGATAAGAGTTTATGTGGAGTGGTCTGGAGGTGATTATACCGCAAGCTCACCCTTCGGCTTGTGACGGCTGATCAGTTCAGAAAGCTGTGTCTGGATTTGAGTCGTTTACCCACTGGATATTGTTAAAATATTGGATGAAGTGAGTCGTTTTCTTGTTTGTGCTTCTCTTCCTGAGATAAGACCAGTATGTTGATATTTCGTGGGGCGATACCACATAACTTGTAGAGGTCGTCTGCTTTAATTGGTCTAAGGCAACCGATGATTGCTCTGGTGGATGTTGGATCTTGAACGCATGGGCCGACCTACTCTAGGGCTGTTTTACAGATTGTTCTGACATCTGTCACCCAGTTGGTGTTTGTTATCATCATAATCATGTTATTGCGCGCTCCAACTGTTGACTTTGTTGGCAACATTGCTCTTGAAGTTATGGAAGCGAGCTAGCGAATGTTACGCCTAAGTAGACTTGGTTGTGGTGTGCTTAAAGCTTATCCCATACCAGCTGATTCTTAGTTGACTGTGGCATCCCTATTTTTGTCAGGATTAGCTCTCGAATTGTTGATCGCATAGAATGGGCATGTCAGGGAATTGCTGGGGGACTCCTCTACCTCCTCTAAAGACTGGACCTAGGTGGCAATGCGGAAATCATTAACGTAAAGGAAGCTCCTGGTATTTGGATGGGTCAGTTGGTCTTTTGTGTACACGTTAAAGAGCAGTGGTGCAAGCACACATCCTTGTAGGAGAACATTTTCTGTCTTCGGCATCTGATGCGTTTACTTTTGCGGACCACAAAGAATCTCCGGTTGGAGAGCAATGTATGGATGAGTCAAATCAGGTGTACATCCTGTGTCATCCCAAGGAGCTTCCTGGGGTGGGTTCTGTTGTGCTCCATGTTGTACGAGGGTTATGAATTGCCCAGTTCAATACTTTCATCTTGCGTTTTATTTTGTAATTCATTAACAGTATTCTTCTGGTAGTAATACTTGAACATATTTCACTTATAACGTGTAATCGTGGCATCGTATGAAATACCAAGAAAATAAGAAACAAGTACTACCAAGGTGTGCTCTAATAACTCCACGGAGTGTTGGTAGTACCAAAATATGATTGGTGTTATAGGGTCTGAATCTGTGTGATAATAGTCCTTCGGATGGTACATAGTGAGTACGTGTAATAATATGAGTCGAATTTAACAATAATTGCATTAGAAATGTGAAAAGTAATCTATGTCATCAAAATAAGACAAAACAAACTAATTATGTATTTACTTACCATCTATGACAAGGCATACCAGTAATATGAGTAAGGTGCAGACGATTTGTACGACATGTGGTGCCATTCTTGAAACTGGAAGAGAAATACTCGCATAATCTAGATCTCTGTTACATTGGCTATTAACACATAATGTTCACCAACTAAATCCTGAAACACGATGAATCATATACATCGACATGCATTTATTTACATGTATGACTGATTGCTATTACGTTGAGTCTGCAATGCACATTGCCATTGGCGACATTTGTGCCAATTGTTCGGAGACATTCAACACGTATGAACAAAATGGCGGGCGAACAAATTTGCGAAAATGAGTTCCTTTCTCTCCCCTGAATTCACTCTTTAAAGTAGTAATACAACGATGTGTTTCGGCTAATATGCCAAACTTAAGATCACCCAGTCTTCTGGTCTTGACCATGACAAAACAGCGTTGATTTGATGCGTTTGCAATATAATACCTATGTTGAATATTTCTATACACTTTAAAATGTTAATTTATATTGATTTTAGTCATGCTAAAGCGGGAACATAACCGTCAATAATAATATGCGTGTGTATTGCCAGCGATAGAAATGTTTGCATAAAAGAATGCGTTTTGTCAATTTGCACAAACGTATTATAATATGCAAGAGTTCAAAGTCGAGTGTATCTCGCTGTATTATTGATTCTCATGCGTCGTATCGCACGAGGTTATGTTTACCATCCGATTCTTTTCTTCAGCATTTTAGCTCTAGGTGCTCCAATAAGAAGACCTAACTTAGTGGTTTTGGGGGTTTTGGATTTTGTTCAAAGAATGGTAAATATAAAATTTGGGCGTTATATTTATTTCTGTGGGGTTTTTTTCTTGAAATATTTCACAATTGTAAGGGCCCAATAAGGAAACTTCGCTGCCAAGCTACGATCGTTCAAGCTTATGATACTTTATAAGTTTGATCATCATTTTCAACATTACTTTGAGTACTGGAGTAAGCCATGGAAAACATGCACTACGAAACTCTTAATACATCGACAATCACACCCACACAACAAACACAAACAAGCAAAACACTATTAGTGAAATATACACTGCATACATATATTTCATGCATCTATAGAAATAAATAAAACATCGTCTCAATAATATAACAAAAAAGAGAGGAAATCACCCAGTTGCCTTTTATATGTTTTTGTGTACATCCTAATCATATACATGATAAATGTAAAACGTAATATTGTTTCTATGCTTGTATGCTTTTTTTTTTTTTTTTTACAGTATTGTTATTTCCTAAAGTTTAAAACGTTCATGAAAGTACACGTCCACAATAGTTTGAATAAAAAAATGCATAACATTGTTTCCCATTCGAATTGTAAGTGTTCTTCCACTTCATTCCTTCTGTATACATCTTAATTAGAAGACAACTTTTTGTTAGTGTTGAATTAATCCATGGGAGAAAGAAAAAATAAACTCTTTATGCGTGTATTTTCAATATCATTTATAATATTCCATTTTATACTAAATTAGCCGAGTATTGATTGTATATATAATGCGTATTAAGTCACTTGATCTGACTTGCAATACAGTGCAACTTCACAATCGATTGTAAGTCTTTTTGCAACTGGACCCAGGAGTACATTTTGGATCTGTGTTCAGCTTCTGTGACCGACAAATTTGAATTGTTGTAGACGATAATGTATGACTAACGACTAAATTGAATGAACTTTTTTGTGAAATTGATAATAATAATAATAAATCATTTATAGAGCGCGGAAACTATGTGTATATATTCTACCGCGCATATTAATATTAATACCCATGGTCATCAGGTACATTTCAAACCCACACAATGATATTGCATACTTTCTCAACTCCCCGGGGAGCATACTAGCCGTGCTGCCACTGATGATGGCGCAAAGGCTAATTAACACCCGACCATGGTACCCATTTATACACCTGGGTAGAGAGCAGCAACTGTGGATAAATTGTCTTGCTGAAGGACAAAGGCAGTGGGCAGGGTTCGAACTCGGGATCTCATGATCGGGAAACGCGCGCTCTACCGATCTTGCTCTACCGATCTTGCCACACTGCATCCATCGAACAAAAACAAAATTAAAGCTGGGATTAGCACATTGCAGGCTCCTCGGGACAATATTGAAGTACAAATTGAATGAAGTTGAATGAAAAACATGTGAAAATGGACGGGAAAACCTATTTCAACAAACTTCATAATAACATATTTGAAATGATCTAATTCAAAGACATTTACAATATTAATAGTAAATACGAATAATATATTCCAGTGCCCACTTTCTAAACTTGGGTAAAAATCAATTTATTGTGTTCACATGTTATCATTTTTAAAATTGTAATAAGTATCATCATCATCATCATTCTCCCTCCGCTATTTCGGAGATCAGCGATCCCATGGGCCGCACAGACATAATCAAAACTGGGAACAGGAGCACAAGAGTGGAGCTGAAGAGTCACATCAAGGCAATGGACTGATAGCAGTGCATACGTGCATTTTATCAACAAAGAGCAAAGAAATAGACACTACATTCGCAGGCCAGGATCAGGTGGGAGAAGAGTAGTACTGGTAAACATACATGGATCATAATGTGATACACATGTAGAAATGGTTGTTGGTATATGTTAATAAGTCATAAACATACAAAGTTGATTTCTACTTACAAGTAAAAGATCACAGTACTGGCTTGATGCTGGGATCGGCGCTGGTAGGTCCTCTGGCAGGCACTTATAATATTTCATCCGTGTCCCAAGATAGTGCACGAGATGATAATGTTCAAGGTATGTCACCAAGTGTTTATATGTACACTTTTTGTACAAGAGTTGTTATATCCGCGTGAGCGAAGAGATTATGTAATTATGTTGAAATATATACCAAAAGTTATATGTGCTTGTCCGCAATAGAAAAGAGTTCTGCGTTCCAGCAAAAGTAAAATATATATGTAATATGTTCACAGGAAAAAGGTAGAACAAACTAACTAAGCTACGCGATTTACTTCCTTTCACAAAGGTATCGTGCATGTAGTAAATATATATATAGTTCCAGAATGTCTCAGGATGAAGTGAGAAAGTTGCTGTTTTGCTGGAGAGTGAGTTTGTATAATCCGAAGGGTTCGGAGGTTGTGACAAGAATGATCGAGAGATGAGATGAGTTGGGGGATGAAGAGATCCCCAAATCGTAGTAAATTCACGTGGTAATCCTTGTCTCTGATTGGACAGTGAAATCATGAGTTTTAATATATTCACAGTAACAGTCCTGTGAATGGTCGGTTTACCCACGGTCATAGGGCAACGACATCGCGAGGCGCGAAATGTTTGTTTTCCCAATCTTGTCAATCTTGTCGGAGTAGGGGAAGAGTTTCCGGAGAAGTTCCATAACAAAAAAGGATGTTATTGCGGATGCGGTATGATGAAACGCATGGAGAGGAAATGCGGAAACATACAAGAGATAATGTTTTTCCTTGGTTTTTGGTGGAGCTTGTAAACCGAGCTACGGATGTGTAACTCCAAATAATGAGGCGCTACACACACAATGGAAAATCCTGGAGACAGTCATTTACTTTGGATACATAATCATGGCATAACTGAAGAAGATTCGGACAGGATGCTTGAAGTGTGTGGGGGGGGGGGGGGGGGGGTTCGTTGGTCGTATTTGCGAAATGTCTTCGTTATTTGCATGGTATTTAAGCTAGAGAAGCACCCATGCAGCACCTGTGCACCATCCACGTATCACCCACGTACTACGCACTCACTACGCACGCACTGCCAATGTGATCACCACTGCCCCTCCCCCCCCCCCCCCCTGTCAGCCTGCGTAGCACCTGCGCGCCACCCACGTAGCACCCAAGTATAATACTGTGTCCTATTACCGGATACCGATAGTTTGACGGCATTTAACAAATATTAGATGCATACAATCAAAGTGGAAATTATACGAGCAGCTGCATAAACTCATAAAGAACACATTTGATGTAAAATATCTTCAAGAATTTACCAATTCTTCTCCAAATTAACTTTCTTGTAAACCCTTCCAAAAAAGAAACCTCTTCCCGACGCAAAAGTTTGTGTTGTATTACCGAACGTAAATGTTTTGAATGGGAATGTCTGCCACAAGTGCGCGGGAAAACGCGTGTATAACGCTTCAGGACGCTTATTTTCTTCGGGAAATGATGGAAATTTGTTGCTGAACATCCATTTATTGACTTACTGACTTATGCCTTTCACTCCAACGGTGGGTTGAGTGGTGGCATCCGCATCACGATTTCCCGCCATGTTTTGCCGATTTTTTTGCCAGGTGTGTAGCCTCTATGATGGAGTTTACATTTCGATTGGAGCAGTCTGATTTGATGCAGTCTGTCCATCTCTTTGGAGGTCTTCCACGTGGCCTGGCCACGTCTATTCTTCCTTCTAGTACGACTTAGGTAACGTGATGGAGGCATTCGCTGTGTGTGTCCAAAGAAGCAAAGTCTTTTTTGGGATATCCGGTCTATTACAGTGTGATTCATATTGAGCTGGTTTCTTATTTCTGTGTTTCTGATTCTGTCCATTCTTGTAACTCCAAGAATCTTCCTGAGGCATGTCATCTCAAATGTCAGGAGTCTTCTCTCATCTTCCCTTTTTAAGGTCCAGGTTTCAGATCCGTAGAGTAAAATTAACAGAACAAGCACTTTGTAAAGCTCTGTCTTTGTTCTTTTTCTAATTTGTGTTGATCGCCAGATGTTATGAAGTCTTTGTACTACGCCCATAGCCTTCCCAATGCGGTGCTTTACGTCCTCAGCAGTAGATCCGTTTTGGCTCATTATTCCGCCTAGGTATGTAAACTTTTCTACTTGTGTTAGCTGTTTTCCGTCTATGGTGATGTTTAGTTATTTGACCTCTTTGCTGATGATCTGCGTTTCTGTCTTTTCTATGTTGATCTTCAGCCCAACTTTTGAGCTGTTTTGTTGGACTTTGTCAACTAGAGTTTGGAGGTCCTTTTCACTTTCAGCTTTAAACAGTGCAATATCATTTAATAGCAAAACGCAAGTTGTTGTAGTTTGGCCTTGGATGGTTGCTCCAATAGTAATGTCCTCTAGTGCATATCGCATCACTAGTTCAAGTAGGATGTTAAACAGTTGTGGCGACAAAACACATCCTTGTCTTACACCTGTTGTTGTTTTGAACCAGTCTGTAGTGTCTCCATTGACTCGTACCGCACTGAACGACTTTTGGTATTAGCCTTCACGAGATCAATGATTTTGCTAGTGAATCCATTTATTATCCATTTATTATCCTCCGTTAATGCCGACTGTCAAATTCAACTTTAAAAATTCGAACAGAATTCCTATGTAAATCTGCATGTCCGGAAATACAACCCGTTCGGTAATACAACCCCCTGGCCCTGCTATAGTACTACCCATATACAACCCACGCACTGTCTACGTGAACGAAAAAATGCATTTTCTACGCGGACCTGAAGCAGGTGATGTGACCACTCCCACGTAGAGTTTGCCCACGTATTACAATTTACTGCGCTACGCCTACGTGGGTTGGATGATTCCGTGGCTTAAGGGACGACTTATAGAGTACAGCAACAACAGTCTTGGCATGTACATCATCTTTAATCTTGAACTTAAATAACCGCTTCCATTTGAGATATGAAAATGGATTAGACATCAAACTCTCAAGATCAGGAATATCATATCTTTGCAGTATACAACGGAGTGCTTGGTAGGAAGGAGCATTCACCGCAATGGCTGCTAGAAAAGTCCGCCATTCGAACATGTTTTAATGATTTAGGTCGCTAAAAGGTATCCATTGCGATAGCTACAAGGGAGTGATTGACTTGCATGTACAACAATCCATTCTAAAGAAACTGGGGTTGTTATGTGTTTATATAATTCAGCTAATAATACTGATTTTCAAGAGTAAATAATGCATGTACAACAATCCATTCTAAAGAAACTGGGGTTGTTATGTGTTTATATAATTCAGCTAATAATACTGATTTTCAAGAGTAAATAATGCAAACGAAGAAAAGGACAATATTGATATCCAAATATCATACCTTGGGGTGTTGCATAAAGAGATGCATTCGATTGTAAATTTGAAATTAGTTGCAAGTCAGAAAATCGATTGCAACTCTTTGTGCAACACCCTCTGGTATTATATTGAGAGGATGTTTTCCAGAAATCGCTTGACATGACCGTATTTACATGTAAGAAAAATATCAATTGAATATTATCGAAAATATATAATTATATAATATTTTCGTTACATACATCTAGTGGTATTTTGGATTTTAAAAGGTTTGAGTAAAACACATAGTTCTAAGTAATATTTGTGGATTTGGACAATGTTAGGGATCTAGTAACTGTGTTGACAAGTGCAAAAAGTGATGAGTGATTTATTTAATACAATGTGCATTGGTTTGATCTGATACGTTCACAAAGTAATGTGTGAAGTTTTTACGTTAATTGGATGTTTTCTGGCCGAGAAATGAGCAAAAATGCAAAGTGATACATGTATTTACTAACGCATTGCACTTACTTTGTACACGGCTTAAATTATCCCGTAGACAGTTTAACAACTGAACACTTCAATCGTAAATATCTTTTGAACGAAATGGAAATTTGAACAATTTCCAAAGGTTTGGTAGGACTTGTCATGCTTGTGGAGGACACTTCTGCAATTGGCCTGATGGAAATTGCACTGGTTGCGATATCACTTGACGGCGCCAACGTCATGCATATGTGAGGGGATGCCAAAAAATGTATGTACATACGTAAATAACAAATTCTCTTCAACCTTCCGTGACAATCGAACTATTAATTTGATTGAGGTGCTGTACAATCACCAATAATATATTGATTCAAACCATCTGTGGAACATTTTATATTTAGTGTCGATGGAGAAATTATTATGCTTCATCACACCTTAGTCGAGACTGATCTATTTGGGGGTGGAATTCGTGGTTCAGCATACATCAAATGCATAATACGAAAAGTAGTTATTTCATTGTAGTGACAAATTGAATATCTTAAAAAATAGAAACATTTATTGTTCTCATATGAGGGCAATTTCTTTGCAATGAGGACAAATGCCGATTTTGTAACTGAGCTGCGAATAAGAAATAATCGTTTGAGAAATAATGATTTTAGGCAAGGACACACTTATTATCAAAATGCATGACAAGGGTAATTGATTGTATGAAGCTGAAACATAGGGTGGACGAAATAGTGTGCGACGTAAAATGAAGTTCATTTTAACAAAAATACCAAACTGATGGACATATCAAGACAAAGATCCAAGGTAAAAAAGAATACAACCTTAAATCATTTATAGACTTGATTTGTATTATTTTGATTGGTAAAGCGATGGTAATTATTCAGTTATGTTGTTAGCACAACTACTTAGACGATACAGGAGAGTCTCGGCTATTTATTTATAATGAAAGAAACACTTAGATATTACTTGAAACTATTATTGTCGATGATAAATTGTTACCCTTGGACACTTAATAAACAATTTGTTAACTAGAACTCTCTAAAGCATTGTCATGATTGTATAGACTATACAAATCTTAATATCGAGGAAGGAGTGGGCAAAACACTTTCGAATCATGTTCACAGTTTGTTCATGAAACCAAAACTGATATAGCAGAATAACAAAGCACAAATTAAGAGGAAATTGGTGATGAAAACATTTCAAGTGCATAGCGCTTAATCGTTTTTAAACGTGTTCAAACATAGTAAATGTTTGACCTGCTCTACCAGACTCGTTCAATCCTGCCGAGGGGCAGGAATTTACCGCTTCCACCCCTGTATTATTATCATGTAGTAGTTTTCAGGACTGCAATTCCAAAGAATAACAATTATTATTAGAACTAGCACACTCGTTATTAGGACATTGCACAGTCTTGTTCATAAAATAATTTTAAAAACATCGAATCCTCCTTACCCCTGTTTTATTATTTCGGCATCAAAACCTCCCCATATAAAAACAAATAAAGATAAAACCATCCATGATAAAAACGGTCCTCTTCCTACAATGAACATAGAAACGTTTAAATAGCCTGGTATATTTACCAAGAATCCGAAAGTGAAAATAATAAATCATTGACTATACATTTATAGACTGCAGATGTAGAGTGAAGAACATAAACTATTGGTATAAATAGTGTATGACCCTCTTGAGATGTTGAGTGCCTGTTCTTGGGATATGTGAAGACATCATTTTGCATTTCATGTGATTTTCTTCTTCAAATATTTCAAGACATGAACCTGCAAGCGCACTCACGGTAATGCAGCGGCTACTTCTCTGATAATATCTCATTATAAAACAAAGATCTAACAAGGAAATATTTTGTACAAAATGGCATGCACTATGGGTGTTGTGATGGCTGCAATGTCATTGTTTCTTCTTATTCAACCTTCTTTCCCGCTGTCGTTTAAGTGTGAAATGCAACGTATTCCAGAAGTTAATGAGACAGCTGTCAGTGTTCAGTGCATCACAGACCAATACTTGGAAAAAGATGCTGAACTTGAATTCAGTCGCTACAATGGTAAAGAAATCGGTCGTTGCAAATCCAATGGATGCAGTGAGATTAACTGTCACTTGTATTGTAGCACTGAGATTTTCTATAAACTCTATTTCAAATTGGGACTATGTGGATTAAAATGTTTTTCCTTCAATATCAAAAGTCCATTGCTGGAAACTGATTATGGAGAATACTATGTGTACATCGACCCTGCTGAAAAACATCTTGCTCTGAACCTAACCAGAATAATCAATGACTCAACATTGAGTCATGTCACAGAAGAAACGTCGACTGGTGGCAAGAATTTACATTACTTGAGTTCTCAGACATCGACGTCATATATTTATCCAGAAACACATGTGTCTGGAACATTAGGACAGGATAGAGGCAGTATGTCATCTACCGGTGCGTTGTCGGCCTTCAGTACAGACCAGTCTTCACCAAGAGTTATGATCAATTCTGCTTCTACAAGTCATGCTAGTCAAAGAGGATGGATATTTCATGTCAGTGATGTACTTTTTATAGGAAAAATCTTAGTATTTTGCGTGGCACTTCTGTGCAGCTTCCGCACAATATATAATTTTGTAACTCAACAAATCAGACGTTATGAAATACTAAATAATGACAATGGGAATCTATCAGTTGGTACATCACGTTCAAATGCAATAGAGGCGATCGACATGGCCTAGGTGACATCACAACTACCAATATCGTATTCCCATACAGTCCATCTCTGTCACAAGTAATACATCAGGTACCGGAGATTCCTCCAAGAAACTGGAACTTCTCACACTAAACAGCCGCCAGCATGGCAAGCATGGCAAGTGGACGAGTGCGTGTCACAAGGAAAGAGCGGGCACAACGTACATGACGTAAACCTCGTTGTCACAGGACGCGTTAAGTCTGTTCAACGTAGCCGAGACGATGGTCAAGAGACTTCAGCGCCAATCGGTGGTGGAAAATGTGATTCCGACCTGTAATAATCTGAGCTCATTATTTTGTATCATAACCTGTGGGCAAATACATTATTGACTGTGTGAACGTCGCATGACTGTGAGAATGTAACTGCACTACTCTTCGTAGTTATATTGTATACTCTAAGAAAAGGGGTCAAAGTTGCGCCTTTTGCTTGACATACTGGTATCACCTTTAAAGGCGTTTCTTTGTAGGGATAGTTGAATTTTTGGTATAGTGAGTACAGTTTTGGTCGAACTGAATTCTAGTAACCAAAACCTGCACCATTACATTACAAACTAATAGTTATAACTCCACCATGCTTGAAAGGTATGTTGTTACATTACAAACAACTAAGTAAAAGCATGTTATCAGTTAAAAAGAGCCGTTAAAACTCAAGAGGGCGCTCTTTAAAAACTCATGCGTTTCAACTATTTTTTAAAAAGTTGTGCATGTGATGTTTTGATAAAATAAAGATTAAATAGAGAGATCATCAACAACTATTCAAAAACATCTTTTGTACATTTTTGAAAAGTGTAAGCATTTTTTTTTCCAACGGCTGCTTGAAAATTATTGAAGTATTGTGGGGCCCCACAATAAATACAAATTGTTATATTTATAGATATTTCAACCGTCTCTGAACTGATTTCGATCAAATAAAGTTTATTCTGTCATTAAAATTGTATGCTCTTTCGAATTTGACACTCAGTTTTGCATTACCTCACAAAAAAAAATTTGTTTGTGCAGCGCCCTCTATACCAAAACTCAACTATCCCTTTAAGACACATTCGAAAAGTTGTACCTTCAGATCCAAGGTGTACCTTTGCATTTTTATTATCAAATCGTCATTTGCTGCCCTCTTATGTGATCGATCACATCAGAACAACTGTAAAGGAACTTCTTTTGAATGCACATAATTTTTACTGTTCATGTAAAAGCATTTTCCCTCTACTCGTATAACCGGATACGTTAGAGAAGAGTCGTATGTGCATGTATTCACGATATAACTTTACAGGTTCATCCAATAAGAATGAAAAGTACGAAAATATCAGTACAAAGTCCGTGAATTATTTGGACAAAGTGTCAATCTAGGGATAGTGGTGAACAAATCTGTGCATTATAACTCTTGAATGGAAAATGAAAATTAGCTCGAATTGTCATTGCTGGGCTTCTAAAATTGATGTCCTTTCATATAATTCATCTAATGTTTGGAGAAACGTCTCCTCTAAGGTGCGACTTTACACTGTACCAACAGGTGCAAAGTTGACCGTTGATACCAAAATATTATGTTCGATGTTTTGGTGTTTGACTTAAATTGCCTCGTTATCTCTCATTTATATTTCCTTGTTTTTTGTTCATGTAATGAACGTTCTAGTTTATCTGAATCGACCAAACTAACTTCCATCTACATTATAGTGGTTCTTTCATGCCTGGTTGATTTTTGTCTTACACAAGTGGACGTTTTACACTCCCTGGGGAGCATTCCAGCCAAGGGCAACCTTGTGGGCGCAGACAATGTTAGGAACTACGTTCCATCCTTCCGGGTACCCATTTATACACCAGGGTGGAGAGCAGCAAATGTGGATAAATGCTCTTGCTGAAGGAAAAACGCGATGGGCATATACTCTGGGTTCGGACTCGGGACTTCACGATTGGAAGGCACGCGCTCTACCAATCTTGCCACACCACGTCCAAACTTATAGTTATAACTCCACCATGCTCCAAAGGAATAACAAAATACAACGACTAAGTTAAAAACATGTAATCATTTTAAAGGAGCCGTTAAAACTCAAGAGGGCGCTCTCTAAAAACTCATTGGTTTCAACCATTTCAATAAATATTGTGATTAGATAGAGAAATAATCAACAACTATTCAAAAACCTTTTTTGTAAAATTTTTAAAGAGGAAGCATTTTTGTAATGTTTTTAACAATATTTGCGGGGCCCCACAATTATTGGAAATGTTTGTTTATGGATATTCAGCCGTTTCTGAACCGATTTTGATCAAATAAAGTTTATTCTGTCATTAAAATGGTATGCTCTTTCAAAATGTTACACTCATTTCTTTTCTCTACTATCCCTTTAAAGTTTGCATAAATGATGCACTGATCATCAGTGCATCATACATGCACACTTACCGATACTCATTCATTGCATCGCATAAAAGACAATACAAATGTGGAATGTTCTAGGTATCGTTGCAGACATACAATCGATTGTTCATTATTGTAAGTCAGATCATGTGAACTGGGGGTGTATTCTGAAAACAATTTCAAGTTAAAAATGTATTGTATATACGTCATATCTACGTCACTAAATATCTAACTGTACATTTTAAGGAATAGCGATTTGCTAAAATATATTTTTAGTGACGTAGATATGACGTAGATACAATAGATTTTAACTTAAAATTGGTGTATTTTTTACTTAACAACTTTACAATCGAATGCCAGTCTTTCTGCAACGGGGCCATGGAATCATAGAAGCTGCCCTTTTGTATGAGAGTAGTACGTAGTAGTAGTAGTGTAGTAGTAGTAGTAATAGTAGTAGTAGTAGCAGTAGTAGTAGTAGTAGTAGTAGTAGTAGTAGTAGTAGTACTTAGTAGTAGTAGTAGTAGTAGTAGTAGTAGCAGTAGTAGTAGTAGTAGTAATAGTAGTAGTAGTAGTAATAATAGTAGTAATAGTAGTAATTGTAGCAGTAGTACAGTAGTAGTAGTAGTAGTAGAAGTAGTAGTAGTAGTAGTAGTAGTAGTAGTAGTAGTAGTAGTAGTAGTAGTAGTAGTAGTAGTAGTAGTAATTGTATCAGTAGTACAGTACGCTAGTAGTAGTAGTAGTAGTAGTAGTAGCTAGTAGTAGTAGTAGTAGTAGTAGTAGTAGTAGTAGTAGTAGTAGTAGTAGCAGTAGTACAGTAGTAGTAGTAGTAGTAGTAGTAGTAGTAGTAGTAGTAGTAGTAGTAGTAGTAGTAGTAGTAGTAGAATTGGTAGTGGTAGTAGTAGCAGTTCAGTAGTTCCTTTGTTCTCTGTTCGTTGACACTGTTTATTCATGATATTTTGTTTGAATGCACTGCGGTTTTTGTTTAATGACATGTTAGAAAGAGAGCAGAGCATTGTAAAACATGAGCTTTGACACGTAGAAGAAGATGCACTTTAGTTGCTGAGCATTGTAGACTGTAATACAAATTGACGCATATACCAGTAGGAAGTCGTTTGTCTGTAACAATCTATAGCAATACACAATATGTCACTAAATAACTAAATAAATGCAGCTTGAAGACGATGCAGCTTGAAGACGTGAACGAATAACGCGAGTCTGAAGAACATGATATGTGTGTCAGTGTCATGTGACTAAACCAGGCAGGTTATCGATTGTTGACTCATAACGGCTAATAATCTTAGTTAATAATTAACATAAATACTTCATATATAAATACGTCAAGTCATTGAATTATTTACTGAAAGTAAATATAGATATCGAGTCCAATGTCTACGTGGTAAATTTGTCATAACGCGACATTACAGTCAAACATGTTAACACTATTTCTGTTAGAACCCCAGATGATTACAAGGGGGAAAACGCTGAGATGACCGCTTTCTGTTATTGAGAAGTGCATAATTTTCTTCATTATTCTAGACGTAAGTTTCATCTTGGGTATGACACTTAATGGAAATAATTATTGTTTTCGAAATCATTATTATCTGTTTTGATTGAACACTGGAGACTGCCATGTTTTCTAACTGTACCACATGACACGTCATCCGACCCTAGCACCAACGAAAGCGGGTTACATAGCAGCAGATTCAACAACAGCGGTCACATACCTGATAAGTGCTATTGTTCGTGCATGCTCAGATGTGCTCAGATGATGTTCATGTTTTAATCTTGGAAAAACGGCAGCCTCCGGTGTTCAGTCAAAACAGTTGACTAGTGGTTTCAAAAATTTTAATTGTTTTCATTATTCATGATACCCAAGAGGATATATACGACTAGCAGTTACAGGATTATTCTGCACTTATCAGTACAGAAGGCTAACATTCCAGCGTTTTGTTTCCCTTTAAACACTGCGCCGAGATAATAAAACAAAGTTGTATTCTCATTCTAAACAATGTATCTATTGTGTTCATTGATTGCATTTCCCAATACAACAAAACAGTTCCCAAACACGATACTTTGTACCCAACTTCGATTGCAAGAGCGCTTCATATTTTGAATGTTCTTTTCCTGTAACATTGCTCTCTTCTCAGCACGAACTACAAACAAAGACTCAAACGTCTGACACAAATGCTAGTACCGATTACTAGAAGAAGAAAAAATCGACATATTAATTTATGATTTATGAGGACAAGTGTAAATACCAATTTGGCCTTTTACTATTTTTGTTTGATAACATCGGGTATTTTTACAGCTCCCCGCCCCCCCCCCTCCCCCCCCCCCCCCCCCCTCCCCCCCCCCCCTAAAAAAAAAAAAAAACATTGCAAATATCATTAAATTCATACAGATGGGGGAATTTATATCCCATCCTCCGGATTTAGACCCCGTGGTCAATTGTTTGCAAATTGTTGACCATTAATGTATGGTTTCCTTTTTATTTCAGTCATAGGCCTCTCATTATATTCTTTATTTGGGGGGGGGGGACAATTAACAGGCAAAGCGAGATAAACAACACAAATGGGAAATGCATCATAACCATGACAAGGGTCAAGTAGGAGAGACAACAGCCCAATAACTGCTATAACTCGGCAGCATATCTCCCCGATACAATCATGTCGTCATTAAACTCCATTATAGCGTGACTTCGTCTGCGTGTCCGATTACATTGGCGTACATGGGACGTACAAGCCCCACAATTTGTTATTTATTTAATTGGGGGGGGGGGGGTCCAACAAGTTATTTCACGCCTATTTAATATGGCTATGCGAATTTTAGGAGCAGGTTCCTAATATTCGCGACACACATGAACGACCGCGAATGCTCACGTGCACCGTGAATGCCTGGCGATCAACTTCTGATTATTGCGAATTGGGTGGTCGAATGACATTCGATAATCCCATTCGCAATGATATTTGCAGAGCAGCATTAATATCATTCTTATTATCGATGTTTTGAATATCTCGATATAATTGAGTGTGTAAGAATGGTTACTACATGTCCTAACTTTATTTATAAGGCTAGCAAAATGCAGAGTGATATTCGCTAACTCATTGCAATGACTTTTTACACAGTTATAATTATCCAGAAGATAATTATAAATATGAATACTTCATTCATACATATCTTTATAACGAAGAGAAATTTTGAAACCAAAATCTGTTCCATGCTTCTATTGGTAATACGAATGAAATGAGGTATGTGAAGAACCAAGTAATTCCAAGTAAGTGTTGATGATTTCCCTTTAAAGGGACTTAGTAACATTGTCCAGATACTCAAAATCCAATTGGAATTCTAGCGGTTCCGTCCTTCCTTGTTGTATTCGTAATAACAATAAAAGCATGAGACAGATTTGGATTTTTCAAATTTCCATTTCGTTCAAAATATTTACGATTGAAGTGTTTGGATATGAAATTATCTACGGGACCTTTTCATGTCAAAGTAAGTCCAATGAGTAAGTGAATATCTGTTTGCATCTTCGGCTCATTTCTCGGCAATTAACTTGAAATGTTCACACATTACTTTCTGGACATATCAGATCGCACCAATACACATTTAATTAATCACGCATCACTTTTTACACTTGTCACAAAGCAGGCGCGCCGGAAGCAGTTTTGGATTGGGGGGGCAAAACCCTAAGGGGGCTCACGATTTATGTGTTTAGGGGCTCATGCCCAATCACACTCACAGAGTTGCCAACTTTGAGCCAGATGTGCGAGTGAGACATTGCGATGGATAAAGCGACCAAGCCCGAGGGAGCGAAGTGACTGAGCGGAGTCTACCCGCCCACGGTAGGGAGCTTTTGAATGTTTTGACTTGAAATTGTGCAATCTGGTGCATAAAAACATGATCCAACAACATAGCTTACAGCCAAAAATGTGTCCCGAGGGAGCGAAGCGACCGAGGGCTGGGGCAGAGTCAGAGGGGAGGGTTTGGGAGGGGGTATCCCCCTCCCACGGGGAAGATTTGGCATTTATATACTTGAAATGGTGCAATTTGGTGCATAAAAACATAAACCATTTGCCACATTATGTATGAACCAACAACATATAGCTTACAGCCCAAAGTGAGTCCCGAGGGAGCGAAGCGACCGAAGGCTGGGGCAGAGCCAGAGGGGGAGGGTTTGGGAGGGGGTATCCCACTCCCACGGGGAAGATTTTGCATTTATATACTTGAAATGGTGCAATTTGGTGCACGTCACACAAACAGCCAGAGCAATAACAGCCTACACAGGAACTACGTGGACCGGTACAGAAAAATCCACCCCAGACGTACCATACGCAAGTTACACAACAAACTGAGATAGTTTGTTTGCGCGCGAAGCGCGCAGCGAAAACCTTTAATGGATGTATAACTTAGTTTTTAAACGTTAGTATTGGCTGATACATTTAATGTTTTCTTTTCCTTTTTCTTTCTTTCTTTCTTTTTTTTTATTTTTTAGGGGGAGGGGGGCTTTTTGGGGGGCAAAAACGCGTTTTGCCCCCCACCCCCCCACTATTTGGATGGGGGGGGGGGTGCGGCCCGCCCCCCTGCCCCCCCCCCCCCCCCCCCCCCCCCCCCCCACTTCCGGCGCCTATGCAACAAAGTTACCAGATCCCTTTAAGGGAGCTACCAGTGTGTCAAGCGTGGTTTAACTTCTAAAAGGTGCAACATGCGTTAAAGGGATCGGGTAACTTTGCTGTCATGTGCAAAAAGTGACGAATGGTTGATAAAATATGTATTGTTTAGATATGATATGTCCACTGAAAAATGTGTGAAAATGTGAAGTTAGAGTGAATATGTATATATTATATTGCCAGGTGATGAGCTCAAATGCAAAGTGATATTCGCTAACTCAAAGCACTGACTTTGTACACAATTATACATTTCCAATGGATAATTTAAAATCCGATCACTTCAATTGCAAATATCTTTTAAGCGAAAGGGAAATTCGAACAACCGAATAATACGAATACAACAAGATATGAGAGAACCACAAGAGTTCCAATTAAATTTTGAGGATTGTGACAATGATATATCCCTTTACGCCATTTTCCGTAGTGTGTATTGTTGACTTTGACACATTTGATATAACGAGTTCCATACATTGCAATAGATTCACACTTTTATCATTGATACACAATAGGTGATCGACTTCGTCTGGAAGATATCCAATTTATATTATTGTGTTTAGATAATAATTTTCAGAATTTAAATTATGACCATGTATCACGCCTAGCACTAACTATAGTGTTTCTTTTCGCGGTGATAACAGAAAGGCCAATTCCCAGTTGAATCAATACAATTGACCTTTGATACCAACCATAATTCTGTTATATGCTTTGGTGTTTCATTTGCATTGCCTCGTTTTCTCTCATTTTAAGTTTCTTCTTTATCTCTTTCAGGCATTGACGTGTTTAATTGTTTGTCAATACTCATTATGATTTATCACGTATTCTCCGATCTGCCGATATGACATATATACCTCGCACAAAAAGTTCCGCAATCGAGGTTTGCGCATTAATAACCTTTGTATTATGCTATAACCATTCATAAATTTGGTACCATTGGAAAGCGTGAATTCACCCTTTACATTGGTATGAAAGTTGCTATGAATATCTTATCATGGAATGTGCATTGCATCCAAATGTAGGGCAAAGTCAAAAGTGAAATGTTGCAAAATTCACTTATTTTGTCAACAGAGTGTCTTCCTTGACTTGAATGGGGTGAGGTGGTCATGCATTCAAGCCACGTTTTAATCTTCAAACAAAAGGAAGGCACACTGTTGACAAAATCAGTGAATTTTGCAACATTTCATTTTTTACTTTGCCCTACATTCGGATGTAATACACATTCCATGATAAAATATCCATATCAAATGTTATATCAATGTAAAGAGGGGGATTCACGCGTTCCAGTGATACCAAATTTATGAATGGTAATAACGTAATAGGCATTCAAGCCACATTTTAATCTTCAAACAAAAGGAAGGCCCTTTGTTGACAGAATCAGTGCATTTTGCAACATTTCATTTTTGACTTTGCCCTACATTTGGATGCAATGCTCATTCCATGATAACATATTCATAGCAAATGTTATATCAATGTAAAGGGGAGAATTTACGCTTTCTAATGATACCAAATTAATGAATGGTAATAGCGTAATAGAAAAGTTATTAATGCGCAAACCTCGATTGCGGAACTTTTTGTGCGGAGTATATAACAATTGTGTATTTTTGTAATGCGATGAACGTTCACTTAATGTGATCTAGTTCGACCAAACTAACATGTATCTCAAGTGGTTCTTTCAAGCCTGGACGTATGAAATTAGCTCTGGGTTTTTTCCGAATTTGTCTTTGTTATCATGGTTATTGACGTATTGATGATTCGATTACTTGACCATATGACATTCATGAGCATGGCATTTTCACCCATCTCTCAGTGAACATATCGAATCACAAAAAATACTAATGTATTATGTTATCGACACTGTCAGTGTGTGATATATGCATACATTACGAGATCCCGTTAAAGGCGATTCGAGTCCATATTTTAGTTAATTATAACCAAAAAGGGAAATTGGTAATAATTTGATCAGACAGTAATACTAGAAACAAACAATCCTATTATGCCCATTTAAGTACAAGTATATAGAAATTAACCTTCTTTTCAAAATTGTAACCGATTGGAACATCATTTTAGTTAATTATAACCAAATAGGGAACTTGAGAGAAATAATTGGTAAGAATTTGATCAGACAAGCAGCACGCCGTGAGTTGTGTACATACAAATTCACTTTTATTTCCCATTTTCATTTGTTAGAAACACTTTGGTTCAGGCACATCTGTTAATATTGATTTCCCCTCCACGGTGGTTTCATTGGTTTTAAACAAAAACAAAACGTGTTGTTTAAGCATCATAGGGTAAAACGGAAAACGTGGTAAAAACAAAAAATGAGCGACCATAAACTAAACCAACGACCTGTTATACAATATCAACAAACATGTTCTTTAATAACATGTATAAATGGTGATTAAAACAAGGAAAATACCAGTAATGTATTCATCAATTAATGTCTGAATATTGCTGTTGGGGGGGGGGGGGGCAGAACTGTGTCCAATAAAGCCGTTGTACAAAAATAAACCAGACCAATAGATTTTGTTATCGATGACATTTTCAAAGAATGTGCATGGCTTTTATTTTGTTCATAATTTAATCAAAAAAGGTTTGGTGATGATGCGAATAAACAATTCAACTGCGATAACAAAAACGATTTGTCTTGCGTTATTCTACAAAATACCATAAAATATATATATTTACCATAATAGTGTTATATGTTATTCTTTTCATGCTGTTTATAATCAACCATAACACGTAAACTACGTAAACAAATCAACGCCCAAATATTGAAATTGAAAATAACCATGAGAACCCATTGTGGTCTGTTGTACACTACAAATCATTCCTTTTTTTATCTTCCTATCCATATAACATTTCTCTCTTGTTTATTTATATTGAATTCTGATACTGAAAATGTTTAAATTTCCACTTTGAGTAAACATCAGTTAAACTGTATTTAATGCGCTTACAGCAGCGATTTAAAGGGATAGTTGAGTTTTGGTCAACATGGTCAAACTGAATTTTAGTAACCCAAACCTGCACCATAACATTACAAACTATTAGTTATAACTCCACCATGTTTGAAAAGTTAAAAGCCTGTTATCATTCAAAAAGAGACGTTAAAACACAAGAGGGCGCTTTCTCAAACGCATTGGTTTCAACCATTTTTTTATAACGAAAATTGTGCATGAGATGTTTTGTTAAAATAACAACCTAAAAAACCTCATTTGTATATTTTTGAAAAGTGTTAGCATTTTATATTTGCTTTCACCGGCTGGTTCAAAATTATTGAATTATTGTGGGACGATTTTGATCAAATAAAGTTTATTCTGTCATTAAAATTGTTTGCTCTTTTTAACTTGACACTCAGTTTTGTATTACCTAACAAAAACAATTTGTTGTAGCGCCATCTATACCAAAACTCAACTAACCCTTTAAATCATTGGTAAAGTATTAAAAGGACTATTAAAGTAACATTGTCCAAATCCTCAAAACTTGCTTGGAACTCTAGTGGTTCTCTCATACCTTATCATATTCATATTAACAATACAAGCACGGAACAGGTTTCGGTTTTTCAAATTTCCATTTCATTCAAAAGATATTTACGATTGAAGTGTTCAGATGTTAAATTGTCTACGGGATAATTTAAGCCGTGTACAAAGGAAGTGTAATGAGTTAGTGAATATCACTTCGTATTTGTGGACATATCAGATTAGACCAATACACATTTTATTAATCACTCATCACTTTTTGCACATGTCAACACAGTTACTAGATCCTTTAAATAATATAATCTACTGATCTTGAATCATGGACATTGCATTTTGTTTTATTAGAATCGGTCCTGCATGTCACTCTTTCTCTACAAGCTCCCTAGAGATGAAAATTCACTCGTTAAATGATAGGGTGATGGTGGTACATCCGATTATAATGTTTAATGGGTAATGATATATAGTATTAGATAGTAGTAGTAGTAGTAGTAGTAGTAGTAGTAGTAGTAGTAGTAGTAGTAGTAGTAGTAGTAGTAGTAGTATTTAGTGCTATAGTGTTGTTGATAATCATCCATATCATGTCCATGTTTGGGAATTGATTTATATACAGTACCACAAGATACTTACCAGCTAGGATGAGATATGCAAGAAAGATGGTGCAGATAAGATATACTTTAGTTGCTGCCATTGTAGACTGTAATAAAATTGACGCATATACCAGTAGAAAGTCCGTTTATCTGTAAAAATGTATTGCAATATACTATAAGTCACCACCTAACTAAATAAATGTATTATTGATGCAGCTTGAAGACGCGAATGAATAACGCGGGTCTCAATAACAAGATGTGGGCGTGTCACAGTCACGTGACTTATTCATGTAGGCTATCGATTGCTATACTAATAATACACTGTCTAGAGTGCATTGTGTAAATTCATTGCACTCGAGGCTATGTTATCTGTGCGATGTGCACGAGGCAACGCCGAGTGCGCATGCGCACAGCTAACATAGCCGAGAGTCCATGCATTTACACAATGTACGATAATAAGACTGTTGTATTATTAGTTTTATAAAACTAAGCTCAACCACGGATTGTTTCATTTTGCTGGATTATTGAAAACAGACTCGCCACAATTAGTAACCCAGTCTATCTACTCTCTAGAGTGTGAATTTGTTAAGGAATTTACAAAATTAATCATCACTTCTGCACTCGCTTCACTGAATTTGACTCTGGCAGCTCAGCAGATCAATCACAGTCGCCGAAAATCAGAAAATGTTCTCGTTAAAAGTGAGAATTATCAAAAAATTGTATGCATTCCCATTCCAAGACTTCCCAATATCAAACCACATACCATATAATTTACGAAATTGCACACATTTATTTACTACAGAACAGATAATTTACAAAATGAAGCAATTTCCATCATATTTTTATCACTTTCACAAGATCGTCTTCGATCGAACTATGTAAACAAGCATTGTGACGTCACAGCCGTGCAAAAAGTTGCGCAACCAAAACGAGTAATGCATGGGGTTGCACCCTGTTTTGCACGGTCGTGCATGTTTGTGGAAATTTAATGAATAGTCACGTGACAGGATTTAACCAATCACGTTACAGAATTCACCAGAGCTGTTTTATAATGACTCATATATAACGGCTAATAATCATATTCTTGTTAATAATTAACATCAGATGTTAAATTGTCTACGGGATAATTTAAGCCGTGTACAAAGGAAGTGTAATGAGTTAGTGAATATCACTTCGCATTTGTGGACATATCAGATTAGACCAATACACATTTTATTAATCACTCATCACTTTTTGCACATGTCAACACAGTTACTAGATCCTTTAAATAATATAATCTACTGATCTTGAATCATGGACATTCAATTCAATTCAATTCAATTCAATTTTGGTTTATTCAAGAAAAATACTGAGTAAAAAGTCCGAAGACTAAACAAGTCAGTTTACAATGTAAAATGCATTATAAAATATAACAAGGTAAAAACACATGGATAAATTAAATCTTTAATAAGTAAAAACAGAGACTTAATATCGTCTACTAAATCAAATTACAATGTTAAATCCAAAGAAGTTCAGCAAGAAATAGCAAATTATATCCTTTACAATTACATATAAACGTACTATAAATAACAATTAAATATCAAAAGCAAAAGAGGTGAGTTAATGAAACGTAAACCGTCCAAAATCTAAGCAAGAACACAATACTATGAAGAATACAACGTTTTAAAAATAAAATATAGCAGAAATAAATATACATAGTTCTATCATTGCTAGTGAGAGCACAATTGTATTTAATTTTACCACTGAATAATTTAACATATTAATGGGTTCTAGTATCATAGGTTATCACATTAAACGTGAACGGGCTAATTATATGATGGACTTGAAATTCAAATTAAAAACAAATTCAATCAGTACTATATAATAAATAACAGGGTTCTACCAGTTCAAAGTGAGAAAAGTATGTAAAGTCATACAATGTATTTAAACCATCAATACCAACGAACGTGATGAGTATTATAAATAACAATAAGAATCAAAAGAGTAAGTTAATAAAACATAAACCGTCTAAAACCGTCTAAACCGTCATTGCATTTTGTTTTATTAGAATCGGTCCTGCATGTCACTCTTTCTCTACAAGCTCCCTAGAGATGAAATTTCACTCGTTAAATGATAGGGTGATGGTGGTACATCCGATTATAATGCTTAATGGGTAATGATATATAGTAGTAGATAGTAGTAGTAGTAGTAGTAGTAGTAGTAGTAGTAGTAGTAGTAGTAGTAGTAGTAGTATTTAGTGCTATAGTGTTGTTGATAATCATCCATATCATGTCCATGTTTGGGAATTGATTTATATACAGTACCACAAGATACTTACCAGCTAGGATGAGATATGCAAGAAAGATGGTGCAGATAAGATATACTTTAGTTGCTGCCAGTGCTGTAGTCGAGTCCAACCTGTCCGAGTCCGAGTCCGAGTCCCTGGAGTCCGAGTCCGAGTCCGAGTCCGAGTCCCGGACCTCGAGTCCCGAGTCCCGGACATCCGAGTCCGAGTCCGAGTCCGAGTCCCAAGGGGAAATCTTAATTTGCAATTCTTTTTATAACACATTAGTTTCATTATGATAAATGCCTTACAGTGAACTCTTTATAACATAAATAGTTGTCTGGTTCATTGTAAACTTCCATTTGTCAGAGAATTTATATATTTTAACTCTTCTTACTACAACAGTTATCTTCATAATAGACACCATCAAAGAAATGACAAAGGGTTATCTGCAGAAATGATTTTGGGCAATGTCAAAGGTTATTATTACAGAGTATGAGACAAATTCAATTAAACAAAATTTAATGAAAAAAGTTCATAAAAAGTGTGACAGACGCCGGACAAGAATTTAGTTTATTTTTTTTCACCCTAAATTTCCCCAAAATACAGTGGATAAGGAACTGCTGCATATTCACTGTCAAATGGATTAATGGGATATAACTTTATGTGCAAACAGTCAAGTTGCTGAAAAATAATCATTGTTAAAGTTAAGCAATTTTCTTATCCTTTTAAGATCACAATTTTCAGCATAAAATATGAAATATCTGAAAATTCACGTTTTGTGCCATAAACTGTCAGTTATGAACTACTGGACCCATGAGGCTAAAAGCCTAAAATGATTTTAAAATTTGGCCCATTGTAGACATTTTCATGGAATTACCACAAGTTATTACAATCAGAGTATGTCAGTACTGGAGTATATATGTATATATTATACTGATAAAGAGAAAGGGATGCTACTTCACATTTATTTTAACAAAATGAATAACAAATATTTTTGTGTATAATTGTAATGGTCGTGTGCGTTCTGCAAAATTTACATTTTGCTTGATGTTTTTTCTTTGTTGAACGATCAACAAACTCTCTACGGTCCATATACCCAAACAGTATGACACGAGAAACTGAAGACATGATTGTTGAATGACTGGTTGATTGAAGATGCAATGCAAACATCAGTCAGTATGTCGATTGTTTTTTTTTTTTTTTTTTTTTTATTCGTCATACGCGCGCTGCCGCTGGTATAGCTAGCGTGCGCGGTAGCCTAGCGCATAACCGAGGATACCGTACTACAGTACTGTACTTGCACACGTACACACGTACCGTGGTACACACATGCTTTACTGTATTGCTTAGTCGCTTCAGCTCAGGCTTTCGTAAATTAATTCACGTTCTGGCCGTAATACTTGACCGTGTCTTGCGTGTTCCTAAACATAAAACAACTAATCTCAACGTCTAGTTAGGCATATAATAGCTTGTTGAGGCGATGTTACGATCATTTTCCAGAATGCCACTCAAGTGAGCAAGGTGCGCTAGAACAACAGGTTTGTATTTGCTTGCGCTGGGTAATTTTATGAACTATAAATAAACGTGGGAAAACGGAAAAAATGCCGGTCTCGTTGCCGGTCTCGGCCCGATTTTCGCCCGAGTCACGAGTCACCATTGGTCGAGTCCGAGACCGAGTCTTTTAGGCTCGAGTCCGAGTCCGAGTCCGAGTCCCGAGAAATACGGACTCGAGACCGGTCTCGAGTCCGAGTCCGGGCTCGAGTCCTACAGCACTGCTCAACTATCCCTTTAATCGATTGTTAAGTTATAATTAATTGCAAGTCCAAAAATATGCACATCTGAACCAAGCAGATTTTCGTTTTTAGTCACATGTACTGACTTATAACCAATGATTGCAACTTTGTGCAGTACCCCTAGTATAACAAATGATTGGGATGCTGTTTCTATTCCCAGGCAATGCTAGGAACCGCTCGACATGATCATAATCATTCAAGTGTAATATCATCTGGACGGTTATATTCTCATACATACATTTTAAGCCAATATCCACTACTGAGATTATACGGTTCTTTCATCTTGTTATTTCAATTAATAGACGTGTTTAGCAAAATATCACCTCTCCCTTCTAACATGTCTAACAGCACGCAGCGAGTCTACGTACATCCACTCCAGGGCTCGGTATGGCGACATCAACTTACAGTAGAACATGCCTGCCAGCTTTGCTCGCGGAAAGTCGACGTCGGTGAACAGAGAACTAGATGTCACCTACGAATAAAATACAGAATGTAAGAAGAGTAGTAAACCATCTATGACGCAAGGTCGATTTCGAATCTGTACATAAGGAGTCAACACATGTTGTCTATGGGGCGCCCTTTGTAAATTTATTATATACACTTATTATATGTTATATAATCGTTATTTAATATATAATAACTGTTATTTACATATAATGTAAGTAAACGTATCAATTTATTTGTAAATAATTTGTATACAACTGTAATTGTTTATATATAATTATAATTCATACTCCATTATTTATAAATAATTGCAATCTACATTTGCATTATTTATATATAATTTGCATTATTTATAAATAATTATAAAACTCATCTTTTTTATTTACATATAATGACAAATTATATTAATATAATTACTATTATTTATAAATAATTACGTTTTATATTTTCATTATTTATAAATAATTGCAATTCGAACTTCATTATTTATAAATAATTCAAATTCACATTGCTATTGTTTATAAATAATTGCAATTAGAAACTTCATTATTTATAAATAATTTCAATTCACATTGCTATTATCTATAAATAAATATAATTGCAATTCACATTTCCATTATTTATAAATAATCATTCTGATTTAGTGCAAAATCATTATATATTATATAATGAACACACGTCACAATTATATGTATATAAAGCAAACGCGTGAAGACGCATTTCCAATTATTTATAAATAAATGGATCTGTCGCAAAACCCTTATTTATAAATAACGGAATTGCGTGTTCTCGAGTTTTCTTTATATACATATACTGGTGACGCGTGTTCATTTAGGCACATTTCAGCTTTTGTTCCGGTTTAAATATAAAGAATTGAGAGATACTCATGAACTTAACATTCTTAGTACCACCATGGGAGTTTAATGAGCATTATATATACCTCTAAATCGATATTTTGAAGTGTGTTTTCATGAAACTGAAGCGAACAAATCTAGCGCCCGTCGCCCGGTCGCAGGAAGAGTTACACTGTCCCACGTACTCACAATTGTGTCTGGTGCCTGTGCGGTGATCTGCGTGACTTCGTGGTTATCTTTCAATTTGTTGCATGCAATATCGAGATGAATTAATGAATCAAACTAACGAAGAGAGAGAAGGGTGATCTAGTGTGATCAAGACTGATAAATCTGATAAAATTCCGATCTGCGCTACATTTCAAATGTTTTAGTTGTAGGCTACCCACTTAGTTTTAGCTTCTCTTGCATCCCGATTCTCAACATGTTTGTGTTCCTTGCTTGATCATGTTTAAGTGGCTTTAAATTTTAATATTTTATTACTTAATTTACAAGTGAAGGTAAAGTTACTCTTATTCATAATTCTATTCTTCTAAACGCAAGTTTGCGCAACCCCGTAGCTGCGCAACCCAGCTGTTATCACCTCTATATACCGCCACAATGATGACGAAGATTATGATTTTCATCGTTGTCGTTGTCGTCGTGGTCATCGTCATATCGTCAGCATATCAGTGGCATACCCAGGATTTTACAAGCGGACAGGGAAGGGGGAAAATTCTTTATTGACCTCCCCCCTTATTCACCGACAACCCCCTAAAAAAAAATCCTTACTGACCCCCCCCCCCCCCCCCCCCCCCACCCCACCGTTCTAAAAATATTTTCACCGACCTCGATCCCCCCTTCACCGACACCCTCCTTAATTAAATCCTCACCGACACTCCCCCTTCACCGACAACCCCTAAAAAAAAAAATCTCACTGACCCCCCTCCCCCCCCACCCCCCCCCCGCTCCAGCGATTAACATCGTCGTCATCGTTGTGGTCATCGTGATCATCAGCATACCAGTGGAGTACCCACTGTACCCAGGATTTTTTAAGCGGACGGGGAGGGTGGGGGGTATTTCAATCGTCCAGAAGTATCTCGGACTCTGCTTTAAAAAATCGACATCCCCCCGCCCCCTTCAATAAAAATTGTCGGATACCCCCCTCAAAAATTCTTACCGACACCTACCGCCTCAAAAAATCTTCGCTGTTACCCCTCCCTCGAAAATTCTTCACCGACTTCCCCCCTTTACCGACACCCCGCTTAAATAAATCCTCACCGACACTCGATCCCTACACCGACACCCCTAAAAAAAAAATCCTCACTGACCCCCCCCCCCCCCCCCGTTGTCATCGTCGTGGTCATCGTCATCATGGTCATCATCAACATGCCCAGGCATGCCCAGGATTTTTTAAGCGGAGGGGGGGGGGGGGGAGATATTTCATCGTCCAGAAGTATCTCGGACTTGGCTTTAAAAAATCTTC
>JBAMJV010013278.1:0-23844 GCA_037951105.1 Echinarachnius parma
TTGTGGATAAATTGTATTGCCGAAGGACAAAGGCAGTGGGCAGGGTTCGAACCCGGGATCTCATGATCGGAAAGCGCGCGCTCTACCAATCTTGCCACACCACACCACACCACACCATGACGTCATGAACTTCAGAAATTTCAAATTTTAACTTCATTTTCCGAAGGAGCGTCAAAAATAATGTCCACATACCGAAAATCAATTGAATATGTGAAGCATAGGCTGAGACATGCCCATATATCCCATAAATCATTTTTGCTCATTGCCCGGCCATGTAACGTTCATTTGACTTCACACAATACCATGTGGCTATATCAGTTAACAGCAGAATATATTGTACCAACCATTTACCACTTTTGCACATATCAACAAGGTTACTAGATCCCTTTAAACTCGTTTCATTTCCGTAAATCACAGCCGAAGTCTAACTTCAGCGCTGGTCTGATCGGGATCGATAACACAGGACGTCATTGCCATGTCTAGCGCCGTGGTCGACGCGATCGAGTACGTCAGCGTGTTCAACATCGCTACGACGGTCATCATCTCCCTCGTCGTCTTCTGGTTCGTGAGGGAGAACTTCTCGGCGTCGCGCTCCAAGCTACCCCCGGGGCCACCGTATATTCCCTTCCCATTTGACGGCTTGCTGCTATTGTTTCGTTCGGGCAGCCATTACACGAGGATCAATGGACTCGTAAAAAGGTGCGTCTGAATTTCATCCATTTATAAAATGAAGAATGCATACCGATACGTGTATGCCATAGAGTTATATACTAAAGACAACTAGAGGGCGCACTCCCTCAAATTGCTGTTACGAGATGAAAGATACGTCTGAAATGCAAAGTCCATGTTGTTTTAACATGAAATAATGCTTTTGATGCACTGTTTGAACTGAATATGTCACTTTGCGAATATTATTTATAGGTGCATTTTTGTTTTTATTCATGAATCAATCATAACCTCTTCTGGTTGGTAGAATCATGACGATGATGACGCACTAACACACAGTACATGTCATCAAGTCAGAATTTTCTTTTCTAGGTATGCACCAGATTGCACAGTTTCAAGTCCCAAAATTGCAAAAGCCCTCTACCGTGGGAGGGGGGACGCCACCTCCGACACCTTCCCCCCCCCCCCCCCCCAGTCGCTTCGCTCCTTCCGCTTGGTCGCTTCGCTGCCTCGCAATATCCAGTGGTGATGGGGATTTGGTATAGCCCACACAAAGTTTTTGCTCATTACGCCACTGATTTAACATTACGTTTCACCCAAGTTAGAAAATATCCGCTTCTCAGGCCTGAGGAGAGGTTGAGAGATTCGTGCCTCTAGTAGAATTTTAGCACCGTTTACACCGTTCTTATCGGTTTACTGCGTGTAACCGGAGGAGATTATCTCTATAATACCACTAGGTCTCGGGGGGCAGTTAACAGGGCATGGAATGTTGATCACGGCTAACTTAGTGAAACGTAATGAACAAAGTAAAAAGTTGCGCATGACATGAAACAAAAAAGTCACGAATGCCCTCAGGAAAATGCCCAGAAAATGATTCACAGAAAACGAAAACAAATACTCAAAATAACCATGGTTTAATGGTGCGTACAGCGAGGATGGTGTGTTCCGTAAAACATGTATAAAGGCATAATATTATTGCAAAAAAAAACCATTGCTTCTTTGTTATTATTTTATTAGATATAGGGACTTGATGTATTTCCGCCCGGGAAGGAAAAGACTAGTCATTTTATCAAGCCCAAGGTTGGCCAAGGAGTTAGCATAATTATCATGTATAAAGGCATAATATTTTTAAAAAAAAACATTATTTCGTTATTTTCGTTTATTTTCGTTATTATTTCATTAGATATGGGGACTTGATGTATTTCCGCCCGGGAGGGAAAAGACTAGTCATCATATCAAGCCCAAGGTTGGCCAAGGAGTTACCATAATTATAACATGTATAAAGGCATAATATTATTATTAAAAAAAACATTATTTCGTTGTTTTCGTTTATTTTCGTTATTATTTTATAAGATATGGGGACTTGATGTATTTCCGTCCGGGAAGGAAAAGACTAGTCATCTTATCCAGCCCACGGTTGGTCAAGGAGCTACTGGTCAAGCAGGCAGACGTCACATCGGGCAGATTTCTCCCGCCTTTGTTCCAGGTTAGCGTCGCATACACAGGTTAGAAACGCAGATTTACCAGAACTCCTACTTCCAAAAACTGTCACCGCATGGAATGCGCTCCCCCAAAATATCCTGGCTTCTACGTCACTAGGAGCCTTTGCGGGAGCAGTTGCCTCACTCGGCAATTAATGGGACACCTCACCGGTTCCCCTCGACTCTACGTCCTGACTGATGGATCCTGTCGAGTACCCAAGTAGAAGTAGAAGTATTGTTACGAAAACTAGTTGTGGGCAAATGATCATGTGATGTGTGGATGATGGCGATGATGAATGATGATTGCCCATGGACAAGGGAGTGCAGAAGATCGCCGGCTTGATCGGCATTCGTGATGTGTCATCTTAAAGGGCAATGCCACTCAATAAAAGAGTTTATACTACTTTGTACATCGTAATATTCCTTTTTATTATAGGTAATATTACTCTGACTCAGAAGAAAAATGTGAAAGAAAAATGTGAAAACACTATCGCGTTTTCCACTATTTACGCGAACACTGGAGGTCGCCATTATTAGGTTTGTACGGACCTCATCCATTAATGCACTTCAATATCACCTATTTAAACAATTGTCTGAATACATGTAGTAGATCCGCATCTACAAGTATTCAGACAATGGTTTGAATAGGTGCTATTGAAGTGCATTAATGCATGAGGTCCGTACAAACCTAATAATGGCGGCCTCTCGTGTTCGCGTAAATAGTAGAAAACGCGATAGAGTTTTAACATTTTTCTTCCAAAGCAGAAATCTGAGTTACATATAATAAATAGGAATATTACGATGTATTAATTAGTATAAACTCTATTCTTGAGTTGCATTTCCCTTTAACGGGCGGGTACAATCCATACCATCATTTGTTGAATTTATTATTATACTATTAAATATTAGTCATAGAAGACGTAGTATTATTGTTTCTATTTCAATTATTAATAGTAGAAGTAGTAGTATCATTATTATTGTCATCATTAATATTATATTTTATGATAATAATTATTATTCTCATCATTAATATTATTTTGTATGATAATAATAATTATTATTATTATCATTACTTTATTTGGTGAGTCCCAGCTTATAATATCTAACGCGCCTCCTGTTCGCCTAGAGCCATATTAGTGTTGTTTGATCATTCTTTCAGCTGGAATCCTGTTCAGCCAGGGCGAGGTATGGCAAGAGTTGCGCCGATTCAGCCTCTCGGCGCTGCGCAACTTCGGTATGGGAAAGCGAGACATTGAACAGCGCATCGTACAGGAGGCTCGAATCCTCTGCGACACACTGGCGCAGTCCGACCAACCACAGGACCCCAATGCTGTTCTCAACCCAGCCGTCTCGAACATCATCAACGCCATCACTTTTGGACGGCGGTTCCAGTACGACGATCCCGTGTTCGTGGACATGATCAACAGAATGCGGGATTTCGCGAGTGGAGCACAAATCAACCCGATTTTAAAAAAACTTATGGCCAGGTTTCCAATTCTGCTGAAGACCCCTCTGTTCAGTGCCCACAGGGAAGTCTTGCTCGGCTTAGAGGTAATTTTTCTCATTTACCGATCCTATTTAAAGGGATAGTTGAGTTTTGGTAAAGGGAGTACAGTTTTGGTCAAATTGAATTTTAGTAACGAAAACCTGCATCATTACATTACAAACTAATAGTTATAACTCTACCATGCATGAAAGGAATTCAAAATTGCAAACGACTAAGTAAAAAGCCTTTTATCATTCAAACAGAGCCGTTCAAACTCAAGATGGCGCTCTCTAAAAACTAATTGGTTTAAATAAAATGTTGTGCATGTGAAGGTTTCTTTCGAAATTTTTTGAAAAGAGGAAGCATTTTTTAAAAGTTTGTAACGGTTGGTCCAAAAATTTCTAATATTTGTGGGGCCCCACATTTATTACAAATGGTTACTTTTATGAATATTTCATCCGTTTCTGAACCGATTTTGATCAAATAAAGTTTATTCTGCCACTAAAATATTATGCTCTTTCAAAAACTCTACCAAAACTCAACTTTCCCTCAAGTACAGAGTTTTATTTTTCGGTTAAAGAGATAGTTGAGTTTTGGTTTAGAGGGCGCTACACACGATATTTGTGTGTAAGATAATGAAAAACTGAGTGTCAAATTCGAGAGAGCATACAAATTGAATGATACGATGAACGTTATTTGTTCAAAATCGGTTCAGAAATGGCTGAAATATCCATAAACATAGTGATTTGTAATAAGTGTGGGGCCCCACAATCGTTTGATAACTGCATGTGAACCAGCCGTTAACAAGTTTTTGTAGTGTTTTCTCTTTTCAAAAATGTACAAAAGAGGTTTAAAATACATGTAGTATGTAATCACTGTTTTTAACAAAACATCACATGCACAATATTTTATTTCAAATTATTGAAACCGATGGATGTTTAGAGAGCGCCCTCTTGAGTGGTTATGGCTCTTTCTTTTTATGATAACATGCTTTTTATTTAGTTTGCCTTACGAGGCCGTTAGGACACAAACAATAAACATGGTGGTGACTGGTGCTTTATAACAGATAACATTTGACGTAATTCCCTGAATTTCACTACGCACGCCTTCCAATTAGTTTACTTAGAGGTGAGGATCTATGTGGGAGCACGGGGAAGTTTAATCGTTTGTATTGCTGGAATGTGTAGGCCTACGTTTATGCTTGCTGGTTCGTTACATGAAACCGAAATAAATTGCTTGTTTCTAAATCCGCTATATAATCTCTCAACAGGATTTCATCAACAAAGAGGTAGACCAACATGCAATCACACACGACCCGAACGATGCACGTGACATCATCGACATGTACCTGACAGAAGTGCGCCGCCTAGAGGCAGACACCGATAAAGGTGGAAAGAAGCCGTACCTGACGCGGGACACCCTGTGGATGGCAGTATTTGATCTCTTTCTCGCCGGCACAGAGACCACGTCAACTACACTGCTCTGGTTCGTGCTGCTGATGGCGGGTCATCCGGGTATTCAATCAAAGGTTTGTCTTTGTCGTTGCCCCCGGGGGGGTGGGGGCACTCGAATTATTTTTTGACGGGAGTGTGCCGCACGGAACTCTGAAATTGGGGTCTGAAGAGCTAACTACAAGCACACAATATGGGGTCTTTGGGGCTACAAAATCCCTGAAACGGGAGTTAAGGGGTCTAAGGAGCAGACTAAAACTACAAAATACATAGACTTGGAGATTCCAAATACCAACGGAAACCCTCAAAAAGGGTCAAATGGTGGTCCAATTAAGGAGCCGAACTAAAAGAAGAGTAATGGATTGTGCGCTAATCAAATACAAAGCCAAGTAATTCCGGGGGTCTGTGGAGCTGAACTAGAAGAAGAATAATGGATTGCAGCCAAGTCATTCCGGGGGTCTATGGAGCGGAATTTTGTTTAAATCGGGTATATTTAGAGCTGCGATCAGGTGTGAAAAAGGGGGTCTTTTAAGCGGTACATACCCGTTTTACATTATACATGAGTGCCCCCCCCCCCGGGGGGATCGATCCTCCTTTGTTTCCCCTTCTTCTCCTTCTTCTCCTCCTCATCCGTTTCTTCTTCTCCTTCTTCCATATTACTGGAAAACTCATTAATGCTGTAATAATCATTGAATTATAGATACAGAGCGCAATAGATTACTGTCAACAGGATACCATACGCGCGCACATTGCAGAACAATGAAGTTAGCGGAAGCTGTAAGAGCCACTGTACACCACGGAGTTAACAGTTAATATGCGAGGCGCAGATATGCGCATAGATTGATGGCTAACAGCCATTATATTCCGCATACTAAGAATCTTGCTCTACGATAGGTCAAAAGTTAATCACGTGATGAAATGTAGTTTCACCCATCATTGATGGGAGAAGAAAACTTTGTTTACACTGTGTAGATAGCTCGTCGCACTCACTAGATAGTTCTTAAAGTCATACCTGTAAAGTGTCCAAATCCACGAAAATTACTTGGAGCTTCCTCGTTTCTCTTCTACCGTGTTGTTTAGCTTATGGTAAGAGAAGAATAAAATAGGGTTTGATTTTTTCAAATGTCCCTTTAGTATGACGATAATTATCATTGAAAATCATTATTTGAAAAGCGTTGATCAACGCAATTGAAAAAAGTACAATTGTTGTAGCTAAATATGTCCGAGTCAGCACACGTGGGAAACATTCCAGACGCTACTGAACTTTGATCCAACGTGCGCAAATTCCATGAATTCTGTACAGTCTGTAAATACACGAGTGCGAATATCGTCAACGGCTGATTATTACTGCTACAATTCCATGACAAGCCATCAGTATTCGGTGATAAAATATGAACTCAATATTCGATTTTTTTCATTAGGTAAACAGTGTTCGTTTTCTTTCAAACTTTCACAAATCTTTCAATTGTATTTTACAATGATATTGATGTAGGATTGAAGTCTCAAATGTCATTTTGTGCAATATCTGACACTTTACAGGCATCACTTTAACGTACGTTGAAGTATGGGTATACTATCTACACTCCGCGGTTGCATTGAATTGAATGTGGAGTGTGTAGCGTTAGTGCGCAGACAGGTAGCGCACTGTTTACGCGCGGCTATGCTTAATAGAAAATGATATAAGCGTCTTTGACGTTTAATCATAAATCTTGTTCATGTGAGGGATTGACGAAATTAAAATGGAAAGACTCAATATTCCAAACGTTTTAGCCCTTTGTGTTCAGTTATAAGTCGTTTGTGATTAAAATTTGATGTGGAATATAAAGCAAATAATCACCTTTTGGTTTCAGGCGATGGCAAACTATCACTTCCTCGGCGATCTGAATGTATACGCTATCTTTCCTCAACTTCGCTTCGGAAAGATAGCTACATCCAGATCGCCTTGGAAGTGATAGTTTGTCCCATCACATTCACCAACGGTGAATGGCGTCACTTGTTTTGCGATTGGTTCCTTGTGCAGCGGATGTTCTAGTTCTAACATTTGCAGTTCTAATCATTATACAACTAACGAATGGGCTTCTTGTGATAGTCAAATCTATTACCGAGGTGGGCTCAAAATGATTATTACCCGAAGCGTAGCTGAGGGTAATAGTCATTTTGAGCCCACCGAGGTAATAGATTGCCTATCACAATCAAGCACATTCGTTAGTTGTTTTATATCACTCATCAATATCAGTGATTGTGTTCAGCTTATAGCAAAATAAGTGATAATCTCTGAATATTTCATAAAATCGCTTGTAAATTTTGATATAAAAATCAATCGACATTAATGAAGCCAGTATGAGCCTCCAGAACCACGGCGCATCTAATACGCTTAAAGTCATTGTTATTTTGCGCACACAATCACAAAGACGCAAAACTGAGTGCGCACCAACGCGCTGGCAGTTGCGCACATACGCGATGAATGCGTGCTAGCGCTCCCATGGATGTGCTTATTGGCTGTCTTGGCGTTCTTCTTCCCAGGGTGTTAGTTTTTACCAGCAATGTCAATCACGTGACTAGAACGTGTGCGCCATAGAGTACTGCACAAATTTGATCGCGTGTGCATTTTGCTTAAACACATGATCTATGGGACGAACGCGTAACGAACTTTTAGTGTTAATTTTTTGCTAACAGCCCGGTCAAGTGATTGCGCGGGGATTGCGCGTGTTGTCCAAAACTATCATTTGTCAAATACAATGGTAAAACGATCTTATGAGGGATATAAAATGAACTATTTATGTGCATTACTTTGCTTGACATGTTCTGAGTGCTATTACGTTTTGTGTTGATGTTAACAAATGGGTAATGAGGAAGAAGTCAAACCCGAAACAATGCCTATGCCCATGTTATATGGAATATTTGTCTATATCTATGTTGCCAGATTGCTGAAGAAATTGATCACGTGATCGGTCGAGAACGGGCGCCCTCTGTGAACGACCGGAAGAACATGCCGTACACCGATGCGACCCTGACGGAAGTACTTCGCTTTCGGCCCATCGTTCCTATAGGCATTCCTCACGTGTGTTCTACCGACGTTGAGATCGGCGGTTACACGATACCGCGTAACTCAAATATCTTCATGAACATCCTGGGCATGCATCATGACCCCAGATTCTGGCATGACCCGGAAGTGTTTAATCCTGCACGTTTCCTGAGCGATGACGGGAAGAAAGTCGTCAAGCAGGAGGCCTTCGAAGCATTTGGAGCAGGTAAAATGTTTTTATTTACGAATTTAAGACAGTTAGATGCTTGACCTGTACAACTTTAGGCTAAAGGTATTGGGCTGTAGGCTGACGTCAGAAAAAAAGCTAATGCCTAATTGTAAGGATTTTGACATTGTTACGATTTAAATCTCTTTAAACGGACTTAGTAACATTGTCCAAATCATCGAAATCCATTTGGAGTTCTGGCGGTTCCCTCATACTTTATTGTATTCGTAATAACAAGAAAAGCATGGACAGGGTTCGGATTTTCAAATTTCCCTTTTCGCCAAAAGGATATTTACGATTGAAATGTTAACTCCTTGAGTGCCAAGCTCGCATTTTTACAATACAGTGAATTACAATACACACAAATGCCATAGAGCATTGACATCCCAGGCATTTAAGATGTTAAATTATCCCCTGGATCGTGTACAAAGTGAGTGCAATGAGCTAGGTAATATCACTTTGCATATTTAGGTACTCATAACTCGGCCATATAACATACATTTAACGCGAGATGTTCACACAACACCCATTGACATATCAGATAACAACAATATTGTATCAACTGCTCGTTTAGCACATGTCAACAAGTCACTAGAGACCTTTTAAGCACAAGCGCATTTTGCTATTGTGGCAATAAAAGACAACGGTGACCAACCAATACGAGTCTCCCGTTTCACTACATTATGACGTCTTCATTTTACATATATGGAGAGCTCGCTTCCAAAAGGCGCTAAATCCACTTTCCATAAAAATTAAGTTAACGATATATCTACATGCATAATCTACGTAGCTATCTAGAAATCCGTATTTTTGGACAAATAACTCACTCAAAATCAAAATATAGAAAGTTCAATTTTCATATTCCCATTGACACGTTTACACAGTGGGACAAATATAGCTGGATTTAGCGCCTTTTGGTTGAAAGCTCTTCATATGTATGTTGCAGGTCGCAGGGTGTGTCTTGGCGAGCAACTGGCTAAGATGGAGTTGTTTATCTTCTCAACGTCGCTGCTCCAACGCTTCAGACTGAGTCTTCCCCAGGGCGTCGGCGCGGACTACAGCTACGATCACTGCACTGGCGGAACGTTGGTGCCCAAGCCTTACGGCGTCATATTTGAAGAACGTTGACGTTACCCCCATTAGGTAATTCTATAGCTAGCTGAATACCGCTCCTGGAGGGCTGAGGAGTGGTAGTGATTTTTGAACACTCAAGCCTCCATCCAGTACAATTTATCCGGGTTGGCACTACTTATCTCTAGCCCCTGGGCGCTGATGTCTCTCTTGGCCTTGAGGAAGTAAACACGGCATGGGATTGTTGACAGTAGTAATAAAACTGATAAGAATGTGGACGGAAACAAAAAAGATAAAATTGATCACCACGATGCCGTTGACGTTACCCCGTTTATATTTGTCCGATACCACTTTACACGTTTTAAGATCCAAAATTTAATCATATCTTGCGAAATAAGTACTGCATTACGTTTCACCCAAGTTAGAAAATATCCGCTTCTCAGGCCTGAGGAGAGGTTGAGAGATTCGTGCCTCTAGTAGAATTTTATCACCGTTTACACCGTTCTTATCGGTTTACTGCGTGTAACCGGAGGAGATTATCTCTATAATACCACTAGGTCTCGGGGGGGCAGTTAACAGGGCATGGAATGTTGACGAAAGCTATTAAAATGGTTGAGTTCATTTCCACCGTGGTGGAGATCACGGCTAACTTAGTGAAACGTAATGTCTTCTACGGAAAATATTATCGACCAGTTAATCTGAAAAGTCTTTTTTTGTCAGGGCAATCGCTTTCATATGTAATTCGTGTGACATATATATATTTGGGTACATATTATGTAAGCTAATCAACATAGATAGGTGTCTCCAGTTTTTCCATTGATAGTCCCTAACACACAAACACATACTGTACTTACGGGGATCGTGTATTTGCAACAGCAGCACCTAGGTTATGGAACGAGCTTCCCCAAAAATGAAGAGACATTACCAACACAGATGTATTTTTTGTGTGTATGTTGTTTTTGTAGGTTGTAGTATATTTTGTTTAATTAATTTATGTAAAGCGCTTGTCTGTTATTATTATTATTATTATGCGCTATATAAATGTATACTATTATTATTTTCATTATTGTGTCGGCGTTTATCATGATGGGAGACACAGCAAAGCATATCTTCTGATATAACTGGGTCGCTTTTGAAACATACTATAATGATTTGTATAGACAAATTAGTCTAACATAGTATTTCGTGGTTGTCGGGTTAACTTTCTCCGCTCTTTGACACTGTATTACATTGCACTGAATGATAATCATGTAGTATACGATTTCTTTATTTGTAATCTTTGCTAATCATAACCTAATCAAGATTTTACTTGACTTCTTCTTAATGGATTTTGAGAAAATACTATTCGAGAGATTATCGAATCAAATTTGATACAAAATTTGGTGTATTTGATGGTTATGCTTATGTTTTTTTTAATGTTTTATGAACTGAGATATGTACAATATTGATATATAACTCTGAACTTTTAAGACGTTTCTTTTGGCGGGTTTGGAGGTATTTGCTGTACATAACTTTGTTTTTGTATAGATATTCTAACTGTGTGTTTGAATTGTAAATATTATATTGTTTCAGCTCCCCGAATTATTCGGTCTCGCGTCGGTTTGGATTCGGTTTGGTGGTGTGAAGTAACCAAAACCGGCAAAATAAAATTACAAACTAATAGTTAAAACTCCACCATGCTCAAACGGTATAGAATATTTCAAACAACTAAATAAAAAAAACCTGTTATCATTCATTAAAAGCCATTAAAACAAAAAGGGCGCTTTATAAAAAAAAAACATTGGTTTCAACCATCATTTCATACAAAATTATGCTTGTGATGATTTGTTGAAATAATGACTAAATAGAGAGATCATCAACGACTTCATGAAAATCTATTTTGAAAATGTTTAAAAATGTGTAAGCATTTTTAAATTTTTTGTAAAAATCATCGAACATTTCTGTGCCCCAAGTATATACCGGTGAGATATATTTATTTCAGCCATTTCTGAACACATTTTCATTAAAAAAAAGGTTATTCTGCCACTAAAATTGTATGATTTTACAAATGTTAAACTCAGTTTTTCATTCTTTCACAAAACAATGATTTCGTGCAGCTCCCTGTATACTAAAACTGAACTAGCCCTATAAAGGGATAGACCCTCTTTTACAAGCCAAATTTTAAAAGTTACGAGGTTATTAAACAAATATACCATGCACTGAGAGCCTCTAGTTGAAATTATGGATTCCGAGGTGACAGGAAAAGCACTATGTTCTGAGGGTCGTAGACCCGAAGAACATAGTGCTTTTTCTGTCACCGAGGAATCCATAATTTCACTAGTGGCTCGAAATAGTAAACAAATATACCATGCACTGAGAGCCTCTAGTTGAAATTATGGATTCCGAGGTGACAGGAAAAGCACTATGTTCTGAGGGTCGTAGACCCGAAGAACATAGTGCTTTTTCTGTCACCGAGGAATCCATAATTTCACTAGTGGCTCGAAATAGTGCATGATATATTTGTTTTATATCCTTCGCATAATCATAATCATCGCAAAAATAAATGATTTCAATTAAATTAAAGTAAATAATAAAGAAAAACAAAACATTGATCATGGAACCATCACTGCACTGACTATGTTCTGTTTGTGACACTGACCCCCTTTGCACAATAGTCCTAGCGCAGAGCGCGTATTGCGCTATCTTTCCATTCATGGTTACGCGCATTAACAACTAATGCGCATCCAAATGCAAAACGCGCGCATCAAAGTGAATAATTAACCTGCTTGGAGAAAATAGTTATTCGTACATTACACATACAGCTAGTGCAGTGCACACCGCGGCTGATTGTTAAATGACGAATTAGTGTCACGACCACAGCTGGACAACGATGCACAATATGCACCATTGTCGTAATTTTTAAATTCGAATACCACTACGTTATACATGAAATGCATCTCTAGAACATTCTTTGGAACTTATTGATATTCACGGGTGAAAATATGCTGTATTTTTTTTAAAAATAACTCTTTGAGAAATCTCGTCGAGCATCTTTCGCATGCAAAAACAAGACCTCTTCTCGCAGGGAAGTTTTATAACACGCATCTCTATGGGCTCAATATGATCACCCGGCGTCTATGACGTCATTCATGGAATAGCATTTACTATTCCATGAATGACGTCACGCATAGCACATTTTTCTACATGGGCATTACTATGTTTGGTCACATGACGCTATGTAGACCAATCACTGAACAGGATTTCATTCATGTAGGATATAATGCATGATATATTTGTTTTATATCCTTCGCATTATCATAATCATCGCAAAAATAAATGATTTCAATTAAATTAAAGAAAAATATAAAGAAAAGCAAAGCATTGATTATGGAACCATCACTGCACTGACCATGTTCTGTTTGTGACACTGACCCCCTTTGCGCAGTAGTCCTAGCGCAAAGCGCGTATTGCGCTATCTTTCCATTCATGGTTACGCGCCTTAACAACTAATGCGCACCCAAATGCAAAACGCGCGCATCAAAGTGAATAATTAACCTGCTTTACATTACTACACACGTGTAATTGTATGGAGAAACTAGTTATTCGTACATTACACAAGCTAGTGTAGTGCACACCGCGGCCAATTTTCTAATGACGAATTAGTGTCACGACCACAGAAGGACAACAATGCACAATGTGCACCATTGTCGTAATTTTTAAATTCGAATACCGTGCCGCATTTGTTTTTCAGTAGTAGAATCCAAATTACAGGGCTGTTCGATCTGATTGTTTTTGTGTGTGTTACATTCATCCCCATCTGTCAACTGGAAACTGTTCAGACGTTTTGTAAAATAGGACCTGTCTCTTTAAGCTTATAGGGCTGTTTTATTTTTTTTAACAGCCGTAAACACAATAAAAACATATAAAATTGCATTTTGGGAAAACCACATAAATGTTTGTCTTTTGTTTTATAATGCAGTGGATGTTTGACAATGTGGTGGATCTTCACAGTGGCAGAGTGACTTGGTGAAATGTGTCACAGTGTAGAAGATTCACAAAGTGAATTATTTGCACAGTGAAATATGTCCACATTGTGATTGGTTGTTTGAACAGTGTGGCGGGTATGTCAGAGTGCGGTGGATGGTCACACTGTGACAGATGCACACAGTGAAATTATTCACAGTGTATGAGCTCCACACAATGCAATATTTTACAGTTCATGGAAATTCACACAGTGAAATGTTTCACTGTGTGTATTATCATCTGACTTAGTAAAATACGCGTCGTTGATTGGCTAAACACGGGCACATGATTGGGATGTCATTTGTGTATGACACACGGCCAGAGAGGTATAGGTATAATACCCGCGCCGCATGGTGGCGATATTGCATTATGACGTCACAATGAGAACCAAAGGTACACGATGATACACTTACCATGGGCTATGTTCTATTTACCGATTTCAGTTTCAATACATGTATGTGAATTAGTCCCGGATTTTATAGCCAGATAAAATAACAATTGTTTTGTTGTCGGGAAAATCACAGAATGTTCCTTTGGGATTTAAAATGCTATTTTGTGAAAAAAATAAGTCCCTCGACTACGTCTCGGGACTTGCAATCTTCCCTCCCTCGGAGTTGAACATTCTGTGATATTCCCACCAGTTAGGCTCACTTGCGCTTTAGCGCTATTCTTGAAAATAGCGGGAAAGCGCTATTCCTGAACCCCGTCCATTATGAATCATGACGTCATACTTAGCTTTGCGTGTTGTGTGAATGGGGGAATTCACACTTATGATTTTTAAAATTAATTTTAGCCAATGTTCTGGATAGATCATCCTAATATTTCATTCGTACCATCAATGATAATTGATCTGCAGATTTGCATTTTTTCTCAATGTTCTATCCAGAACATTTGAAGAAAATAGCGTTGGAAATCGTAACTTTGATTTCAGATTTCAAATTGTTGACGGTTTGACTTTGATATAGTCTTTAAGGACAGCCGTTTACCTGAAACCGATCGATACAGCGAGCCCGCGGAGGCAGCTCGGAGGCAGCTAGCTAGCGCATCGAGCGTTCGGCCTGATGCCGACCCTGCCCCGGTAGCTAGTTAGTGGCGAGCGCTCTATGCATGCCATACGCGTATAAATTATAAGCGTGTAAACTATACGGGTAGTATACTCACAAACTCCCATATACCAAGGAGGTATATTATATCTCCTTGCATATATATATACCGTAGCGTGTGTGCATGTAGTCCAGATTGGACTGTGGGGAATTTTATTTTATCCCCGTTCGCTCCTGCACGCTAGCGAATCATGGTGATGTTGCTTATCTGAATATCTGCCTCTCCCTATTCGTTAAAGTATTTCTCCCCCTCTCTCTCTTTTCTATTTTGGTTTCTACCCACCTCTTGCGTACTTCCTGTTCTATCATATAAGCGTCTTTCCCCTTTCTCTCAAGATCATCTACCTTATCTCTCCCCCTTTCTCTCACCCACCAAACTGCGATCATCGAACAGTTTGTGTATACATGGAACGTATATGGTCCCTTGTGTATCGTATCATTATAGGTCTAGATGCATATTGTGTGAATAGGGCAAATGGGTAATCAAAATGCTTGTTGGTCGGCATGGTCAAATCTATTGTTTTGGGTGAAATAGGCTGTACACATGGTCCTGTCTGTGTACAACCAGCATGATCAGAGTTAGCGCTTTTACCACTTGAACATGACTTCTTTGTCAGTTGGTAGGAGCATGACCTTATAGTAGGAGAATGTTTTGTCATGAGTATGTGGAATTTTGCCCTTCACCAGTAAGCAAGCTGCTGTTATTATAGTTGTTTTAATTCAGAAGGTGAATGGAAAAAAGTGGTTAGTGTTATATTACATGAATTATATGAACTGTTAACTTACGAGGTACAAACTGTATCATAGTGTGAACTGTGAAGACCTCTGGGAAATATGTTTTCATCGCTCTACATTATTCCTTGATTGTTGGCCGGACTGCCGAGGATAAGAGACACTCATCTGAAGGTATGTATATCATGGTTAAATTATCTCCCCATTTTTAGTGTTGCATTGGTGTATTTTGTTGAATTGACTGTGTCTCAAGAAATAACCAGAGAGGATGAGAGAGGGAGGGAGAGGGCTCCACCGCTGATACGAGGACAGCAAAATACGCCTGCCGCGCGCGAGTGGGCACACACTGAAAATATGTGTAAAACGGCTGTACAAAATTCTATTTTTGTTCGATCACCGATATTATCGCATGTCACTATCGCTAGCTGATCGCCACAATGTATGCGCCATCTAGCGACGCCGCGGAGAGAATAGCGCTATATCGACATTTTCAAAATAGCACTAAAGCGCAAGTGGGCCTAACTGCCCACCGCCACCTGTATAATAGTTTCAACGAGTGACGGGCGTTTTAACAGTATGTGGATGAACACAGTATAGGGCAGATTCACACGGTGAAATGATTCACAGGGTGAAATGATTCACAGTGTGTGAGCTTCTCACGGAGACATGGTTTACAGCAGTGGCGTAGATACGGGGGGGGGGGGAGGGGGGTGGAGGGGACACGTGCCTCCCACCCCCCATACGTGTGGTTCCCCCCCCCCCCCCCATACGTGTGGTTCCCCCCCCCCCCCCCCTCCCCAATCCGTCCGACCACGCAACGCCACTGGTTTACAGTTTTGTTGATAAACACAGTGATCTGTTTCACATTTTCAAATATTTTCTTTACTCAGTATGATGAGTATTTCCTGGTTTGGTGGGTGTGTGTGTTCACAGTGTGATAACATTTCTCACTATGAAAGGGATCTTGTAACTTTTTGAAATGGGCAAAAGTGATGAATGGTGTATACAATGTATATTTATTTTATCTGATATGTCCACTGAGTATTGTGTGAACAGTTTAAGTTAAATAGACGTTATCTGGCCAGGTAATGAGCAAACATGCCAAGTTATATTCACTAACTCATTGCACCGACATTGTACACGGTTACAACTATCCAGTGGATAGTTTAACATCTGAACATTTTAATTGTATATATCGTTTTAATGAAAGGGAAACAATTAAATAAAACCTGTCCCATGCTTCTACAAAGGTAATTAATGACTAGTTACTGCAATATATCTTTCTCTTGTCGCATTCATGTACACACTCACACACACACACACACCACATACACTCACCAAACACACTCGGAAGAACTAACGCACACACACAAACACACACACACTCACACACAACATATGCATAATACACACACACGCGCGCACACACACATACACACTCGTGGGTGGCTTCCTGTTTTAAAGGAAATTGTAACCAAACTTTTTTTTTTCGACGGAAACAGATGTTATATGAGTTGATTCGGAATTGCTAGCGCTAACGAAATATTTGTACAAACTTGTACAGTTATTATAAATACTAACATTTGTAATTCAGTTATGTTGTAATCATAGTAGACATATAAACCGTTTATACATATGGGGCTGTTTTCATAAAAACATCGACCAGATGACGTACGCGCCAATGCAAGCATATTGTTTAAAGGGGTAGTTTAGCTTTGGTAAGGCTGAACTTTAGTAGCCAAAACCTGCACAGTAACATTATAAACTAATAGTTATAACTCCACCATGTTTGAAAGGTATACAAAATTACAAACGACTAAGTAAAAAGCCTGTTATCATTCAAAAAGAGTCATTAAAGCACAAGAGGGCGCTTTTTAAATGGCCATTAGTTTCAACCATGTTTCATACATAAGTATGCATGTGATGTCTTATTGATATAATGATTAAATAGCGAGATCAACAACTATTTAAAAAACGCTTTTGAACATTTTTGAAAAAGTGCAAGCATTTTTTTATTTTTTTCTAAAAATCATCTTATTATTTGGGCCCCAAATAATTATAAGATCAGATATATTTATTGATATTTCAGCCGTTTCTAGGTCGAGTTTGACCAAATAAAGTTTATTCTGCCTTTAAAATTGCATGTTCTCTCAAATTCGACACTCAGTTGTTCATTTCCTCACAAAAGAATTGTGATGTGCAGCACCCTCTCTACCAAAACTAAACTACCCCTTTAATGATCCGAATGAATTTTACTTCAATGAGAAGTGCACTGGTTCATAAAGTCATTATTCACACCATAGATTGATTTTCGGGGTCCACTCGCTAGTCATAAGGACCGCTATTCATAATATACGTGTAACTTCCTATACCTTGAGCGGTTATGAATAATGACACCCTTTTCGGTTTTATGAATAGCGGTCTTTCACGTATAGGAAGTTACACGTTGTAAATAGCGGTCCTTATGACTAGCGGCCCTTGTGACTAGCGGCCCATATGACTAGAGAGTTTACTCTTGATTTTCAGTATTTAGACATTATTTGTTATACTCTTTCTGAAAATGAAGTTCAAATTTGAAAAAATCCCAAAGATGGTGATTATGACGTCATATTATGACATCACACTTCACCACTTTATCACTGTTTTCAAAACTCTTTAGAGAAGAGGAGCTGTAGCGGGGCTGTAGCACCCTATCCGCCCCCTCCCTTTCGCCTTGAACGCCGAAAGGTGACATCCTTTCCAATTGTCGTATGTAGATATAAGATCTTGAACAAAATCTGAAAGGTTAAATCAACTTCGGAAATTAATGCTACTATCTTGGGAGAACAATAGGTCTTCAAATAGGTCTCTAATTGCAATGTCTATACGGAGTTGAATTCAGTTTGAGTTTATTTATTTATTCACGGTAAAAAGCCTGCTTTTCAGCAAGGCCGTGACACATATTTACAGATACAAAACATCAACCAAGGAATAAACTAAACTACATAAAGCACATATATATGTACTGTACATACAAAAGTAAAAATGCAATACATGTACATGTATTAACAATTATTCAGACGAAATAATGTACTGTAGAACCATAAAAGGGAGAGTTGAGTTTTGGTAAAGGGCACGTGAAAATAATTACTGTCTAATTTGAAAGAACATACAATTCTAATGAGTAGACATAATAAACATTATTTGAACAAAATCGGTTTAGAAACGGCTGAAATATTCATAAACATATTTTTATAAACGATTCTTTATACCAGAGGATATTTTGACTTCTTTGAAAAAAAATATGAATACGTTTCTAAAAAGTTGTTGATGATATTTCTATTGAATCATTGTTTTAACAAAATATTAAATTATGTATGAATGGCTAAACCCAATTATTTTTAAAAAGCGCCCTCTTGAGTTGTAACCGCTCCTTTTCAATGAAAATAGGGGTTTTACTTCGTTGTTTGTAATTGTGTATACTTTACGAGCACTATGAAGTTATAAATATTTGTACCGTAATGGTGCATGTTTGGGTTACTTAAGTTAAGTCTGACCTATACTCAACTATCCCTTTAAATCAAAGTAATACTATTCAATTTCAATCTTGAAATTAAGATCACTCGGGTCATTTACGATTGGATATTTTACAGTTTCAGACAGAGATCTGTAGAATGTATTCACCATTTTATATCAACATAACACAATACGCATGATGCCCATATTACAACCAGAAGATGAAGTTATGACTATGACTTAAAGGGATGCCTGTAAAGTGTCTTAACCCATTCGCTACGAGTTTATGAGCTCCCCATAGACTTTGTACACAACCTTTCGGTTCCCGGGGTCTAGGGTTAAAGGGGACCACCGGGAAAATAACAACACATTACTAAATGTTTTGGTACTGTTTTGTGAAATCAAATAGATACCAAACATTTTGCAAATGGTTGAGGAATTCATAAACAAAGCAATTAATTTCCATCACTTACGGAACCACTACTATTTCCTGGTTCCTGGTTTGCGAGTGCGTCATTTCTACTCACGCGTACGTTTGTAAGCAATGTAATCCCGAGCGATTCGCTTGATGCACACGCGGGTAGTCTACGCAATTCAGACCGCATGAACGCATGCTTTAGAATGGTGATGCGGTTTCCAATTTTTTTTTTCTTTCTGAAAATGTTTTTTTTTGTGAACTTGTTGATGGAATGGAATACTAAATATGTGACCTTTCTATTATACAAATATTAGTTTTGCGTGGTGGTACCCTTTAACTCCACGAAAATTACTTGGGGCTAACTCGTTTCTCTTCTACCGTGTTGTTTAGCTTATGGCAAAGGAAGAATAAAATAGGGTTTTCCAAATGCCCCTTTAGTATGACGATATCTATCATTCAGCTCAAGAGCGTTAATGAACGGTCATAAACCTCATAAACCTCATAGACGTCATCGTTGTAAAAGCTGACGCATATTTTCGCTTTCTTAACCAGGAAAGTAGCGTCCCTTTGCAATGAAACGTTCATAAAACATTTCGACATATCTTACAATTAAATGATTTTGGTATCGGATTGAAGTCTTCAAAATCATTTCGGGCAATATCTGACACTTTACATGGATCACTTTAATCATTACAGATCATGTTCACAGTTTTTAGTAGGCAGTACTCGTAGATGTATGTACCGGCTGTCCTTGCCAATACTGTTTGTGCATATTATATTTACGTACAGAATCGCAGGGCACCATTCATAAGAATTCCACGATCATATCTGATATTCTGCAAAGCTGACAGTGTTTTTCATGCATATTTAACCAAGTACCGTTGTACTAAGATACCGCTTATTCAATTGGGATCCGACGATCAGTCCTTCGATTTACGGACAAATATTTCGTAAGTCCTTTCCAGAAGTATCTTTGCCCGGCGGCATCGTTGGTCCATTGGAGATATGATCCGTGGTCGTTTAGAAAAAGCCTTACAAGAAACGGAAGCTCGTCGTCTGCAACGTCCTCCAAGAAGACCAGGATGACATTTTCTGTCTGGGCATCGTTCACGTGATTGAGGGCGATACGGAACTTGGTCATGAACCACTGGTCGTTTACAGCGGCCGCGCTGATGATGATCAGGGTCTTGAAGGTATTTTCCACCGCGTGGAGAACAGCATCAAGAACATGCATGCCGAGGAAGAGGTCTTCATCACCAAACACATTCCTAGCCAGATGTGGACAGCTCTCAGTGACGAAGGGTCGCAGCTGTCTTTGTACCCATTCCTCGCCTTCATCAGTGAAGATGACATTTAGGTCAAAGTCAAAGTCCTCTGGATCACGAGCATCATGAATTTCTCTGTAACCTAACACGGCCAGCTTCAGAAGAAATAACTTGTACTTCAGACGCCAGCGGTTGTGGTACATCAGCATTAGAATGACCAATGCTGCTAGTCCACACACGGTCATATCAGTGTAGAGTGTAACGTTTGGGTCACATAGGCCTTTCGGATCGAAGTTCATCAAGGGTTTCCCGCGAAACGGTTCCATCGTGGCCAACGCGGGGGAGCAAATTGTTTCATTTACACCTTGTATCTGCAGAGAACTATGAAACCAATCAACTAACCAACGAATATGACAATCACAGACTAGAGGATTTCCCGATATTTCGATTGACTCTAGTGACGACTGAACAGGGTCGAACGTACTTTTGTTGAAGCCAGCCAAGCGATTATTTGACAGAGTTATGTTGATTATGAACGAATTGCGTTTGAAGAAATCTTGATCGAGACTGCTTAGTTCGTTATTATCAGCGTGGAATATTGATAGATTTGGCAAGTCATTTAACGAAGCCGGGTGGAAATTCTGAATCTGGTTATTTTGTAGAAGTAATGTCTTTAGTGATTTCAATCCTTGAAAAGCACCCGATTCGATGGATCTTATTTCACACGCACTCAGATCAAGTTCTATCAAAGACCATAAATCCTGAAATACTCCAGAGGGTAGCTCATGAAATAAATTTTCTTCCAGGTCAAGAAAGCGTAAGGAATGAAGTCCCTGAAACAATGACGCGTTCGATATATCATTCCGTAAGTCATAAGTCATAATAATCGCATCAGCCACGTTAAGGATCTCGAGAGATGGAGTGTATTTAAAAGTGTCTCCCGGCTTTAAGCATTGGCCTAACACAGTACTTTGAAATATGAGAGATACTAGATTGGGCACCTGTATCGAACACGATGATAATATCGCACCACCAGCTAAATTTAATGTGCGCAAATTTTGGAGTACTGCAAAAGTATCCAGATGCACAACAGATAGCTCGTTTTGTTCCAAATCAAGTATGGCTAAATTGTCTAAACCATGAAATGCAAATGGTTTTATTTCTGTAAGTTTGTTGGTAGATAAATCGAGCGTCGTCAGATTCACGTCCCAAGAGGAGTTGGATGGGTTTATTGAACTGATTAAATTGTAACCCAGATAGAGTTCGTTTAGACCAGTCATGCCAGAGAAATATTCTGGCCTCAATATCTTGATTCCGTTTTCCATTAATGATAAAGAAGATACTTTTGTCAGCTTCCTAAACACGTGCGGATAAATATCAAATATATTGTCCAAGCGCAGCACGTTTAAGGGATAATCTTCTAAGGCATTAAAGAAGTCTGGTGGAATCTGATCCAGACCAGTTACTGATATATCTAAGACATTTATACTTGATCTAGCAACGCCTTCCAGGAAATGGGTCCATGTCGTAGACGAAATGTTGTCTCCTCCAAATGAAAGATGCCGGACACGTAGAGAAGCGATGACATCCGGGTCGATTGATTGAATCGGGTTGGAGGTTATGTCAAGGAAGTCACAGTGGCAATTGACCGTAAATGTTTCGGGAGTAAGGGATCGGATATGATTATAGGACAGCTCTATAGATCCATTTTCTTGCATTTTACAGGAAGTTAAGTTTACGGATGCTAATTTATTGTCAAACAGATTGAGCGCGATAAGGTTAGTGGATACAGCGATGTCTTTGGGTAATGATGTCAATCCACACCCGGACATGTCCACGTACTGAAGAAGCCTGGACCATTCAAATATTCCGTCACTAAGGCGGAGATGTGAATTAAAAAGCAGATTGAGATTAATCAATTCCGTGAGGGGTTTGAATGCCGCATGTTCAATCTTACTTATATCATTGAAAGAAAGATCCAACCAAGTCAAATGTATATATCGACTGAAGGAGTTATTCCACAAAGTCTGAATTTGGTTTTTGGATAGGTCTAGATATTTTGTATATTGTGGTAGATCGCTTGGCACAAATGTGAGATGTCTTTTACTGCAGTCGACGCGTTTCTCACCTACGTACAGGGTACAATTCTCATATCCGTGTCTCATCTCATTTCGAGCCATTTTAAGCAGTGGCATATCAGTGCGCTGAAAAGACGCTCTTGAAGCTGCTTCGGACCATCCATCAAGGTACACCACCACGCCGATGCTCACAGCGAATATTGTCATCGCTCGATTCAACATTTTCCCCCAATTAGTTGTATCCTTAATAAACTGATATCTGATCCCTGCACGGCTTCGGTCTAACAACCGACCAAGGTCGCCAATGAAGGCTCGCGGTGTGATAGATCAGTTTACTGAACTATTCTCCAAAGTCCAGATTATAGAGCTCACTGCTTAGAATTCCAAAACCTGTTGTGGCTCCACAACTCCAATTTGCTGTTTTAATCTAAAGTTATCAGCGTCTTCAAAATCGGAAATGTGCACACGGCACCACAAGTCCTCAGGCTCAGAAGCAGGCGGAATTATGCGTGAGCGCGAGTTACTCTCTAACTATTCTCAGTATGAGTCTTAGTCTATAATTCTAGACCCTCGAAAGCGCCGCCAACGAGAGAGATCTGCATAAGAGAGAGATCGCTGCCAGTCTCCCTCAATGATGTTGTGTAGACCTTCCTCGTTGTGCATATCTCTCTCGTACGTGGCGCTATATATTATGGGTGGTAGAAGTTCAGCATGCGAGGGAGAGACTAGATTCTAGTCTATATGAGTCTATATCTTTCTTCGAATATAGGGTTGATCGATAAAGGCCCGTCTTGGACTTGGTCCCCTTGCAGTTTGTTTCACTCAATACAAGACCTATAGGAAATAAGAGGAAATATCAACATTACACAGTGACATCAACATGATTAAAAAAAGTGTGGATCTGCTGGTATGCTCCGTGTGGATATGAGAATGTGTACAAGATAATTGTCCGAGTCGGAACTGTATCATAATTCACCAGGGGTAATATTAAGCGCTTAGAGGCTATTCTGCATTAGGCGCTATATCATTTATTATCATTACTATCACGAATTCGTAAAATAACATCGAATTTCCATTCTGGAAGACGACTGCCATCTAAAATGAATGACTTGTAGTAGGCGACATAATTATGGAGAGATCCAAAAGACTGGGTTACTTATAAATATATCAGGGGTACGTTGCATAAAACTCAAAACGCAAAGTTGTGTTTATTAATGCTACTTTGCGTTTTATGCAACGCGGCCCCTTGTTCTCGTATAGAACATTATATGACAGCCTGAAGCATGACATTTAGGACGGTTTATTTATGTTAGCCCTCTATATTTATCACCTGACTTAGTAAATA
>JBAMJV010013279.1:0-13919 GCA_037951105.1 Echinarachnius parma
TCCGTGTGATACGAGGGTGTGACTGGGCCTACGATGAACAAGATGGCGGCAAGGGTCACGTGGGTACGGTGATACGTCAGACAGACCCTTGGCAACCAACATGCCCTCCTGGGACCGTGCTCGTGCAATGGGACAACGGCACCAAGGGACTATACAGAACCGGTCACAAGAGGGCGTATGACCTTAGAGTCATTGACACAGCACCAACGGGTGACTTTTGTTTTCATTATTTTCCTTTTTAGAGATAATATTATAATTTAAAATATACATAACCAAGCATTATATAATACAGATTTAAGTGCTATATGATTATTTCTCCTATATTACATCCACTTGTCTCATTAATTTTGATTTAGGTCTAATACATCTGACATAAATTATATCTAAATTAATTAACAAGGCATCTCTAGGCATGTTTCCATTTCACCCAAATTAAATTCATTTTGATATAAACCAGCGTTTTTTTATGATATTCCAGGGTGTGTGATTAGTTGATGGAAGTGATAGAGATATGCAGCGTAGAAGATACATTACAAATCAAAATAAATATTGTATCTCAGGGTGTCATTCGATGGCAACAATTATATCAAGATGAGATCCAAAGGAATAAAAAACAACCAAATCCCTAAACAAGTTATTGTCAAGGGGCATTTCGGGAAGTACCAATACTCAAGTGTACCTTTTAATAACACCGAATAATCTACTTCAACCATAACTTTGAAATACTTTGTAATTTAGAGATCATTATGCAGGATCTGATTTGGGGTGCATTAAGGAGGATGGTAGAATTAAGATCGTTTATAACTATTATCACACAACATCTCGTTTGGGTGATTCCTACAGGTATGCATCACTGCAAGATTTGGTGCGAATGTTGTGGTGTAGAGGATATATGGGGGATCCGTTGGCGATGCACGGAATGCTTCGCCTACGACCTCTGCACCGAGTGCTACATGGCGGATAAACACGACCTCGACCACGTCTTCATGAGAGTCGCGACGTCGGAGAGGAGTTCGATGGGGTCAGTGACAATGACGTATTTTTAATTTCATTATTATTATTATTATTATTATTATTATTATTATTATTATTATTATTATTATTAGTATCGTTATTATAATTATTATAATTATTATTATTATTATTATTATTATTATTATTATTATTATTATTATTATTATTAGTATCGTTATTATAATTATTATAATTATTATTATTATTATTATTATCATTATTAGTAGTAGTAGTAGTAGTAATAGTAGAAGTAGTAGTAGTCAGTAGTAGTAGTAGTAGCAGCAGCAGTAGCAGCAGCAGTATTAGTAGTAGCAGTAGTAGTAGTAGTAGTAGTAGTAGTAGTAGTAGTAGTAGTAGTAGTAGTCAGTAGTAGTAGTAGTAGTAGCAGCAGCAGTAATAGTAGTACCCAGCTAGCCACCTGACGTCGTGCCATCGTTGGGCCGATGTCATTTTCGTTGTAAGGGGACGTTGGGCCAACATGCGACATGCGACGTCACCGAGACGTTAAAATGTCCGCCAGCCCAACATCAGCTCGGCGTCTTTTTTTAATGCTGGCCCAACGTCATTTAGCGATTTCGGCCCAACATCAATTATTGACAATGGCCCAATGTCAGTTCTAACGTAGGCCCAACATCGATTCCTGACGTTGAGAGAACATCAAGTTTTGACGTCGGCCCGACGTTAAAATGTCCGCTAGCCTAACATTGTCCCAACATCATTTTGTGATGTCGGGCAAATGTCAATTTCCGACAATGGCCCAACACCGAATCCTGACATAGGGCAGATATCAAATTTTGATGTGGGCTCGACGTTAAAATGTCCGCCAGCCCAACATCGTCACTACGTCATTTTGTGATATTGGCATAACGTCAATTTCCAACAATGGCCCAACATCAACTCATGACATTGGACCAACATAACATTATGATGTCGGCTCGAGGTTAAAATGTCCGCTAGCCCAACATTGTCACGACATCATTCTGTGATGTTGGCCCAACGTCAATTTCCGCCAATGGCCCAATATCAAATCCTGACGTTGGGCCAACATCAAATTCTGACGTTGGCCCGACATTAAAATGTCCGCCAGCCCGACATTAGCCCAACGTTATTTTTTATTGTTGGCCCAACATCAAATCTTGACGTTGGCCCAACATCAAATCTTGACGTTCGCCCGACGTTTGAATGTCCGCTAACCCAACATTGGCCCAACGTCATTTTCTGATGCTGGACCAACATCAACATTTGACAATGGCCCAATGTCAAATGGCCAACGTAGGACCAACATCAAAAACGTAAAAAGAAATTAGAAAACATGCATAGATTCCACGTCCGATCCATGCACTTTGTTTAACCTTTACACACATTCATTCATAAATCATAATTCTATAAATATCCTATTCCTATACCTATTGCCTACTCCTAAACCTATCATCCTATCGTCCTACACACATAGGTCGCAATCGGTATACTATATATACACCTCTTCTTAGCATGTATGTTTTGTAATAGTTAGTATTTGTAGAGCGTTGAATTTGAAATAATCCACCTTCAAATCATATTCATAACACTATTTAAGGTGTTATTTATATTCTTATATATCCTTCTAAATTATATACAGCAGCAAGGACATGACAAAAGTATATATTTTAATATAAATAATTCCAAAAATCGAAAATTTTCATTTCACTTACGATCGCTTATAATCGATCATGAATTTCCCGATAGCAATACTTCTTTTTTTTTAACTTTTGAATTACTAATGTTTGTAATCGATTAAACGAAATTCAATTCAGTATAGATTCTCAAAGCAAGTTAACAAAAATATAAGTACCCAGCTAGCTAACTGACGTCGGACCGGTGTCGGCAGGTCTTCGGCAAGATCGCGGTCGGCAAACAGACGTCGCGCCAACATTACGCCAACGTCGAATTTAAGTTGGAGGTTTTGGAAATGAAATAAGTCGGAAAATGGTTGTAGTTGAATATCGTGCCGATGTCATTAAGTTGACGAAAAAAAATACGTCTCAAATAAAACGTCGCGCTAAAATCGCACCAATGCCGAAACTGGTACCAATTTAAGAGCTTGATAGAGGGTTGTAATATTAATGTTGGGCCGATGTCAATAAACCAACATGAATATGACATCTCAAATATGACGTTGGGCCAATGTTGTACCGATGTCGGAATATATCATTTTAAGAGGTCGGTAAATGGTTGAATGTGGAATTGATGTCGGACGGATGTTATTAATTGGACATCAATATGACATCACAAATATGACGTCAAGCCGATATCGCGCCGATGTCAGAATTGGCAGCAATGACACGAGTCGGCAAATAGTCATGAAATCGATGTTCAGCCGATGTCAATATTCTGACATGAATATGTCATCTCCAATATGACGTCGGGATAATTTCGCGCCGATGTTGGAACTGGTAGCAATTAAAGAGGTCGGTAAATGGTTGTAACATTGATGTCGGACCAATGAGTTTTATTGGACATCCATATGACATCTCAATTATGACGCCAAAGCGATATCCTGCCGATGTCATAAATGGCACCAATGAAACTAATCATTAAATAGTTATTAAATGGATGTTGTGCCGTTGTCAATAATTCGACATGAATATGACATCTCAAATATAAAATCGGCCTTCTATCGCCCCGATGTTGGAACTGGTAGTAATTTAAGAGGTCGGTAAAATGCTGTGAAATTGATGTCGGGTCACAGTTATTAATTAGACATAAATATGACATCCAAAATATGACTTTGGGCCTATACCGCACAGATGTCGGAACTTTACGAAATTTTAAAGGTGGGTAAAAGGTTGTGAAATAGATGTCGGGCGGATGTCATTACTCCTACATAAATATGACATCTCTACTATGACGTCAGTCCGATATTGTGATGATGTTGTATCTGGTAGCAATTTAAGAGGTCGGTACATGGTTGTGAAATTGATGTCTGGCCAATGTTATTAATTGGACCTCAATATGACATCTCTATATGATGACGCCAAAGCGATATCCTGCCGATGTCAGAACTGACAGCAATTAAACAAGTCGGCAAATGGTCATTAAACTGATGTTGTGCCGATGTCATTAATCCGACATGAATAAGAGATCTCAAATATGACGTTGGGTCAATGTTGTACCGATGTCGGAACTGGCGACCATTTGCCGGCTTGTTTCATTGCTGCCAGTTCTGACATCGGCAGGATATCGCTATGGCGTCATCATTGAGATGTCATATTCATGTCTAATCATTGACTTCGGCACAACATCAATTAAATGACCATTTGCCGAGTTGTTTCATTGCTGCAAGTTCTTACATCAGCCTGACATATTTATCACAGTCATGTCTAATTAATAACATCGGACCGATATCAATTTTACTACCATTTACCGACCTCCTTAATTGCTATCTTTTCCGACATCGGCGCGATATTAGCCCGACGTCATATTGGAGATGGCATATTCATGTCCGACTACTGACATCGGCGCAACATCACTTTTATGATCATTTGCCGACTTGTTTCATTGCTGTCAGTTCTGACATCGGCAGGATATCGCATTGACGTCATCATTGAGATGTCATATTCATGTCGGATCATTGACATCGGCTCAACATCAACTTAATGACTATTAGCCGACTTGATTCACTGCTGCCCATTCTGACGTCGTAGGATTTCGGTTTGACGTAAAAATTGAGATGTCCTATTCTTGTCTCATTACTAACATTGTCCCGACATTAATTTCACAACCATGACTGACCACTGACTGAATAATTGATGTTGGGTCGAAATCGCAAAATGACGTTTGGCCAACATTAAAAAAACAAAAACGCCGCGCTGATGTTGGGCTGGCGGACATTTTTACGTCGCGGCGACGTCGGATTTTTAATGTAGGCCCAACGTCTTCTTAAAACGACTTTTTACATTGGCCCAATGTTGGCACAACGTCAGGTGGCTAGCTGGGTAGCGACCTCTTAAATTGATACAAGTCCCAACATCGGCGCTATATTAGGTCGACCTCTTATTGGAGATGTCATATTAATGACATTGGGCCATTGTCAAATTTTGATGTTGGTCCAGCATCAAACGTCGGGCGAACGTCAAGATTTGATGTTGGGCCAACAATACAAAATAACGTTGGGCTAATGTCGGGCTGGCGGACATTGTAATGTCGGGCCAACGTCAGAATTTGATGTTGGCCCAACGTCAGGATTTGATATTGGGCCATTGGCGGAAATTGACATTTGCCCGACATCACAAAATTATGTTGGGACAATGTTGGGCTAGCGGACATTTTAACCTCGCGCCCACATCATAATTTATGTTGGTCCAATGTCATGAGTTGATGTTGGGCCATTGTCAGAAATTGACGTATCACAAAATGACGTGGTGACGATGTTGGGCTGGCGGACATTTTAACGTCGAGCCCACATCAGAATTTGATATCTGTCCTATGTCAGGATTTGGTGTTGGGCCATTGTCGGAAATTGACATTTGCCCGACATCACAAAATGATGTTGGGACAATGTTAGGCTAGCGGACATTTTAACCTCGCGCCCACATCATAATGTTATGTTGGTCCAATGTCATGAGTTGATGTTGGACCATTGTCAGAAATTGACGTATCACAAAATGACGTGGTGACGATGTTGGGCTGGCGGACATTTTAACGTCGAGCCCACATCAGAATTTGATATCTGTCCTATGTCAGGATTAGGTGTTGGGCCATTGTCGGAAACTGACATTTGCCCGACATCACAAAATGATGTTGGGACAATGTTAGGCTAGCGGACATTTTAACCTCGCGCCCACATCATAATGTTAGTTGGTCCAATGTCATGAGTTGATGTTGGGCCATTGTCAGAAATTGACGTATCACAAAATGACGTGGTGACGATGTTGGGCTGGCGGACATTTTAACGTCGAGCCCACATCAGAATTTGATATCTGTCCTATGTCAGGATTTGGTGTTGGGCCATTGTCGAAAATTGACATTTGCCCGACATCACAAAATGATGTTGGGACAATGTTAGGCTAGCGGACATTTTAACCTCGCGCCCACATCATAATGTTATGTTGGTCCAATGTCATGAGTTGATGTTGGGCCATTGTCAGAAATTGACGTATAACAAAATGACGTGGTTACGATGTTGGGCTGGCGGACATTTTAACGTCGAGCCCACATCAGAATTTGATATCTGTCCTATGTCAGGATTTGGTGTTGGGCCATTGTCGGAAATTGACATTTGCCCGACATCACAAAATGATGTTGGGACAATGTTAGGCTAGCGGATATTTTAACCTCGCGCCCACATCATAATGTTATGTTGGTCCAATGTCATGAGTTGATGTTGGGCCATTGTCAGAAATTGACGTATCACAAAATGACGTGGTTACGATGTTGGGCTGGCGGACATTTTAACCTCGAGCCCACATCATAATGTTATGTTGGTCCAATGTCATGAGTTGATGTTGGACCATTGTCAGAAATTGACGTATCACAAAATGACGTGGTGACGATGTTGGGCTGGCGGACATTTTAACGTCGAGCCCACATCAGAATTTGATATCTGTCCTATGTCAGGATTAGGTGTTGGGCCATTGTCGGAAATTGACATTTGCCCGACATCACAAAATGATGTTGGGACAATGTTAGGCTAGCGGACATTTTAACCTCGCGCCCACATCATAATGTTATGTTGGTCCAATGTCATGAGTTGATGTTGGGCCATTGTCAGAAATTGACGTATCACAAAATGACGTGGTGACGATGTTGGGCTGGCGGACATTTTAACGTCGAGCCCACATCAGAATTTGATATCTGTCCTATGTCAGGATTTGGTGTTGGGCCATTGTCGGAAATTGACATTTGCCCGACATCACAAAATGATGTTGGGACAATGTTAGGCTAGCGGACATTTTAACCTCGCGCCCACATCATAATGTTATGTTGGTCCAATGTCATGAGTTGATGTTGGACCATTGTCAGAAATTGACGTATCACAAAATGACGTGGTGACGATGTTGGGCTGGCGGACATTTTAACGTCGAGCCCACATCAGAATTTGATATCTGTCCTATGTCAGGATTAGGTGTTGGGCCATTGTCGGAAATTGACATTTGCCCGACATCACAAAATGATGTTGGGACAATGTTAGGCTAGCGGACATTTTAACCTCGCGCCCACATCATAATGTTATGTTGGTCCAATGTCATGAGTTGATGTTGGGCCATTGTCAGAAATTGACGTATCACAAAATGACGTGGTGACGATGTTGGGCTGGCGGACATTTTAACGTCGAGCCCACATCAGAATTTGATATCTGTCCTATGTCAGGATTTGGTGTTGGGCCATTGTCGAAAATTGACATTTGCCCGACATCACAAAATGATGTTGGGACAATGTTAGGCTAGCGGACATTTTAACCTCGCGCCCACATCATAATGTTATGTTGGTCCAATGTCATGAGTTGATGTTGGGCCATTGTCAGAAATTGACGTATAACAAAATGACGTGGTTACGATGTTGGGCTGGCGGACATTTTAACGTCGAGCCCACATCAGAATTTGATATCTGTCCTATGTCAGGATTTGGTGTTGGGCCATTGTCGGAAATTGACATTTGCCCGACATCACAAAATGATGTTAGGCTAGCGGACATTTTAACCTCGCGCCCACATCATAATGTTATGTTGGTCCAATGTCATGAGTTGATGTTGGGCCATTGTCAGAAATTGACGTATAACAAAATGACGTGGTTACGATGTTGGGCTGGCGGACATTTTAACGTCGAGCCCACATCAGAATTTGATATCTGTCCTATGTCAGGATTTGGTGTTGGGCCATTGTCGGAAATTGACATTTGCCCGACATCACAAAATGATGTTGGGACAATGTTAGGCTAGCGGACATTTTAACCTCGCGCCCACATCATAATGTTATGTTGGTCCAATGTCATGAGTTGATGTTGGGCCATTGTCAGAAATTGACGTATCACAAAATGACGTGGTTACGATGTTGGGCTGGCGGACATTTTAACCTCGAGCCAACCGCGATAAGGCGACATCCGGCCAACAACTTATGACATCGGCACGACGTCAGGTGGCTAGCTGGGTAGTAGTAGTAGCAGCAGCAGTAGCAGCAGCAGCAGTAGTAGTAGTGGTAGTAGATAGTAATACAGTCAAATTTGTCCCACTTATACGAGATATAGAAATAAGATATTCATTATACAGGTGGTCGTTAGAGCAGGCTTGACTGTAATGGTATAGTATTCAACAATTTTGTTCATATGAAATTTGTCACAGACCCCGGATGCATCCACGTAGCACATCTGGTCACGTGACCGTTAGAGGTCTCTTCCCTGGAGCAGTGGTCGTTCCTTATCCAGCTTGGTTTCAGAACGAACAAGGTTTGAACATCAAAATCAATTTAACATTTACCTCACTAAAACAATACCATTTTTTATTCCTTAAAGGGATCTAGTAACAACCTCAAATCACTCAAAATCTCGAAATCCTGAAAATCCATTTGGGATGCTAGCGGTTTCCTTGTTTTATACGTATTAACGGAAGCATAGGACAGGTTTCGGTTTTTAAATTTCCCTTTTGTTAAAAAGATATTTACGATTGAAGTGTTAAAATGTTAAACTATTCATTGGATAGTCGTAACGGTGTACAAAGTCAGTCCAATGAGTTAGTGAATATTATTTTTGCTCTTTACCCGGCCATATAACGTCTATTTAACTTTAAATGTTCACACAACACCCAGTGGACATATCAGATAACAATAATATACATTGTATCATCCACACATCACTTTTCGCACATGTCAATAAAGTTACTAGATCCCTTTAAGTAACAATTGCATTAAAGTGTCCGTGCACACTTTTATCCCTCATTCCCAAAATAAGGAAATGTACGTCTATATCAACCGTAAAAGCTGGTAAATGATACAATATTTTGATCTTTGACAGTATTGAATAAATTTATATGTGTCATAATGTCCGGGTAGAAATGTTGTCACGGACTAACATTTACTCTAACAAGGTGGGTAGATATCCATCCTATATTTAAAAAAACAACTTAAATCTAATTCATGTATTAAAATGACGTCAAATGAACTAAAGGCATTTCACCACAGTGGCTTATGGACTAGTCCCACTGCACCGTTTCTCCGTAATTGCGTTTCATATCCGTTTGACATCCGGAAGGTTCTAGCAGGAAATCAATTATGCTGATGAAGTTTGGATTGGACTAGTAGGATACTTTTAATTCGGCTCCGTTTTGCGTGAAACGAACGGTCGTGGAACTTCAACATATGCTAGATACTGCTGACCGTTTCGCCAAATGCATTTTGGTCGGATAGAAACGGAAAGAGAACGGTGTATCAGTTGGACTAGTATAGGCCATATGTTTGTGAACTCCCTTTATGTGTTTATGTTCTCACACAATCCGAACACAGGCTGTGCATCTGGAGTGGTGGTTCCGGTCGACGATCCGAAAAAAATGAGTGACACTTTTGGTCAAGTTTGCGTGGATTTTTCAAATGGTGTGCCGTCACAGTTACGTGTTGGTCATGGAGGGTGCGTGGATCTGTCTTGCATCACTCCTGGTTCAGGTGGCCATTACTACACAGGTCATCTACCCAAGCTAGGTAAACGCGTAGCGAGTGGTAAAGCCATACATTGATTACATGATGTAAAACACAGATATAATGGTTTTGGGATGTCAGAGGTACCAACATGTGCCGTAGGCTTTTATAATGTTCAAATATTTGTTGATGATCTTTTTTTTTCTTTCTCAAAGCTCAAAGCTTGAAACCCTTTAATGGCTATCTACTGATTCAAACGCTATGTTGGATAGGATAAGAAACATCTCATGTGTTGAAGATAAGAATGATTTTTTTTCCACCCTAGTCAGCGCAGCTGTTTTTATAGTGGTCCAAGATGATGATAAAGATGTAAAATATCATTGTCAAATTGAATCATCTCCAGTCTCATGGACTAATACATGTAGGGAAATAGACAAATCGTGTTTCGTTACCCTGAATGCGGTTTTATGGGCGACATTTTGGGGTAAAGATTTTCTTCTTAGGCCTATGTGGGATTTGTTATTTTAGTGTATGCAGCCTATAAGGCAATGTATTATTATTGATACTAGCAAATTATGTTATTTTCTAAGACTTTTACAACAACTTTTGCTACTCTAGACAGAGAGTTTGGAGGAGTCTCTGGTCTAGATACAACTTTAAATGTTTTTAAATTCTGACAAGATTAAAGGGGAAGTTTCTACAAGCTTTAAAGCAGGTCGGGTGAAAAGGGAGCAATTTTAGATACTTAATAGCGAAAGTTTGAGCAGATTTGATAATCCGATCAAGAATTATGATTTTTCAAAGTTTGATCAAATCTTGTTTGATGCCCTCTTAATTAGTCGGCTGTGATGTCACAGAGGAACACTCCCATTGGAACTGTACAACAAAAATGTCACTTTTTCATGAAAAAGCATCGTCCCTCTACTCTCATTCTCAGATATGTTAGAGAAGAGGTAAATGTGCATGCATTTAAGGTAAAACTTCCTCAACTGCTCCAGTGAAATCCACAAAAAAACAACAACAAATACAAATATATTTGTACAAAGTCAGTTGAAGGTTGTTCTACTATGGCATCACAGATTTTGCAAATTGCCATCTAGAGAGGGCGGGAAACAAAACTTACTGAAAATCCTAACTTTTTTGCTCAAACTTCTAAAATTGTTCTCCTTTCATTCAATCCACATTAGTACTTGGGGAAACTTCCCCTTTAAAAACTACACTTGAGTATTGGTACTTCCCGAAATGCCCCTTGACACTAAATTGGTTGTTTTAATTCCATTTGAAAGGGAATGAATAAAACATGAGAAATGAGATCATTCCCTTTCGAATGCTATCAAAGTTGTAAAATTCAACCTGCCGGGGGACATCTGACTTTTTACAAAAAGACAAAGAAAGCTTATAGACATCTTTGAAACAAATCAAATAGGTTTTTAAATAGTTGTGGTAAAAAACAAAGAGTTTTTAGAGAGTGCCCTCTTGAGTTGTAACAGCTCTTTTAAAATGATAACAGGGTTTTTACTTAGTCGTTTGTAATTGTGTTTCGAGCATGGTGGAATTATAACTATTAGTTTGTACCGTAATGGTGCAGGTTTTGGTTAGTTTGACAAAAACTCTTTTTTATCTCTTTAATGTTTATACATTCACAAAGGAGGTTTGTAGTAAAAACCATGGTTATTCTCACAAACCATTGTCTGATTTACAAACCTCCTTTGTGAATCGGGGCCTATAATGTATGATAATTGTTTTGATTTCGGTTCATTTACATTGTGTAGGAGAAGATGAGTCTTCGATGACGGTCGGTGACAGGGTGGTTGTGACTGTGTCAGTGGAAGAGTTGGAGGTGCTCCAACGACGTCATGGACTTCCGGTTGCATCTCTCAGCGATGTAAGAAAACAATTCCGTTTTTATTTTACAGTTTTTACGTTTTTATTTTATAGTTACGGCGTCGCCTTATTTAGAAATACCTACATGGCAGCGTAGAATCAGGAGGTATTAACGTTATACACTCGCGAGAATCTCTTTAGCACACACTTAGCTACGGAGCGCGCGTGCGCGCGTGGCGTGCGCACAAAATGGTGTCTCCCTGTGAGCTCTTTGTGAGACGCCATTTGACACGGCGACACAATAACTTGAAAAGTACCGTGTCCTCTGCAAGCGGTATGATTTTGAATTTCCAACCCATGTCAGATAATTCCCTTTCTCAATATTTTCATTAGAGTCCCCCCCCCCCCCCCAAAAAAAAAAAAAAACTTAACGTAATCAGGTAGACAGGTGCCTAATCATAATTGTGGGTTGTGTGTGTGTGTGTGTGTGTGTGTGTACTTATGATCCAATAATCAATTCATACTTTTCAATTCATATTACCATTTGAATCTTTCATCTATTCATGAAGTGTAATCAGAAACAGTATGTACTTTTTTTTAGCAAGGTACAGACCTTAAATCGGGTATAGATCAAACAATCATATATGCACAGAGAAGGTTAAAGTGATCTAGTAACTTTGTTGACATGTGCAAAAAGTGATGAATGGTTGATGCAATGTATGTTGTTGTTATATCATATGTCCACAGGGTATTGTGTGAAAATTTCAAGTCAAATGGACATTGTATGGCCAAGTAATGAGCGAAAATGCAAAGTGATATTCAGTAACTCACTGCACTCACTTTGTACACGGAAGAAATACTCGCCCGGAGTTTTTCTTATCTGAATAATTCAATCATACATATCTTTGTAACGAAAGGGAAATTTGAAAAACCGAAACCTGTCCCATGATTTTATTGTTAATACAAATACAACAAGGTATAAGGGAACCGCTAGAATTAAATTTTATTTGGAGGATTTGGACAATGTTACTAAGTCCCTTTAAGAAAATATACTTTCCAGGAAACAGGAGTTAACATCTTGATGACTACTGGAAATTACATACATAAAAGTAAACAACACAACTCAGGCGCGGATCTACGGGGGGGGGGGGGGGGGGGGGGGGGGTTAGGGGGTTTAAACCCCCCTTGGAATGCCAAGTGAAAATGTGATGTGCATAGAAAAACGCCATCATGGGTTTAACCCCCCCCCCCCCCACCCCCCTGGGCTGCTCGTGGACGATGCTCCGCATTGTCATTGGGTCAAACCCCCCTTAGCAAAAAGCTAGATCCGTCCCTGCAACTATCAATGAAAAATAAATTACCTCACTTATTTACTATTTACAGTTATTTACAACAACCGATAAGCGATAATCATTACATTTTCAGAATAGTTTGCCCAACATTCTTCGCCAAAAATGGTTTCTGGTCTGCCCGGATTTTGCGGAGTTTCCGGTCTATCGCTGGCTTCTCTGGCCATGCATTGGACTCCCAAGATCACATAGCTTCAAAACAGCAGGTGCTGTGGGATCTGCAATGAAAGTGTGCAATCGATATGTAAAAGCAAACGAAATATAGATTTGTAAAGACGATTACAATCACGCTTGCTAAAGAGAAAGGGCCTGTGATTGTGCGTTCAGACATACTGCAGGATTCGATTGACTTACTTGACTTAAGCCGTCCATACCATCGCTGGGATGTATGATGGCTTCTGCTTCACAACGGCTTGCCACGTCTTCCTATCTCCTGTCAGTCTGGTGGCTTTAGTCAGGGAGTCAATTTGTCTGTTGTTACAGTCCGCCTTGACACAGTTCATCCATCTCTTAGGTGGTATTCCCCTTGGGCGTTTGCCATGTACATTTCCGGTGAGAAGGATGTGGGGGTATCGTTTTGGATTCATTTTGTTGATATGACCAAAGTATCTCAATCTTTTTGTGGCAACCCTGTTGGTGATGGTTTCTTCCATGTTCTGTTGTGTTCGTATTTGTGTGTTCTCATCCTGTCGAGTCTGGTCACACCAATGATTCGCCTGAGGCATGCCATCTCAAAAGTGTGAAGTCTATTTTCATCAACCTTCTTTAGTGTCCATGTTTCTGCACCATATAACAGAATCGCCAACACCAGGACTTTGTACAGTTCTACCTTAGTTTGTTGAGCAGCATATATCTTTTGATGCCCAGATTTTGTTGAGTGCTTGGAATGCTCCTATTGCTTTTCCAACGCGGTGCTGTACCTCCTCCGAGCATGATCCTGTCTGGCTAATTGTTCCTCCCAGGTAGGTAAACTTTTCTGCCTGTTTGAGTTGTTCTCCTCCAATGTATACTCCGCAAAAAAAGAAACTGGACACTTGTATAAGTTGAAATATTTCATATTAATGTACGATAAAGTGTACATGATCATATATCAAATTAAAGGGAATTTAGTCCTCTACATGCAGGGTATAAC